>JARJLU010015202.1:0-20074 GCA_030272975.1 Sparidentex hasta
GTGGAGCAGGATTGAGACAGCAGTCTGCCACTGAACACGCTCCTCTGCCTGCTGAAGGTGTTGTGCAGAGGGTGGTGGGTGTTGTCCAGTATGGACAGCAGTTTGTCCAGGGTCCTTCTCTCAGCCACAGTCACCAGAGAGTCCAGCTCTGTGCCCACCACTGAGCCAGCTCTCCTCACCAGTCTGTCCAGTCGGGCAGCGTCCCTCTTCTTGCTGCTTCCTCCCCAGCAAACCACAGCGTAGAAGAGGACACTGGCCACCACAGACTGGTAAAACATCTGCAGCAGTTTTTTGCATATGTTGAAGGACCCCAGCCTTCTCAGGAAGTACAGACGGCTCTGTCCTTTCCTGTGTACAGCGTCCATGTTTGCTGTCCAGTCCAACCTGTCGTCCAGCTGCAGCCCCAGATATTTGTAGGTCCTGACCACCTCCACATCGACCGCCTCGATGGACACAGTTTGGAGCTGTGGTTTCTTCCTTCTGAAGTCCACAACCATCTCCTTGGTCTTGGAGGTGTTCAGCTGTAGGCGGTTGGACCTGCACCACTCCACAAAGCCTTCAATCAGGCTCCTGTACTCCCCCTCCTGTCCATCCTTGATACAGCCCACTATTGCAGTGTCATCTGAGTATGAGTTGGGCAACTGTGAAGTGGATGATGTCACAGGCCACCGCTGCATCAGCTGAAGGAGAAACATACACACTGATAATGATGGGGGACGTGAATTCCTGGGGCAAATATAGGGCTGCATCCCCACAGTCAGCAGTTCAATGTCTGGGCTACAGAGACGTTCCTTCATGTGAACATGTCCGAGATTACACCACCTTTGATTTACATACAGTGCAATCCCTCTTCCCGTCTTCTCTCCGCTGCTTATCACGTCCCTGTCCGCCCAAACAGTGCTGAAGCTGGGAGCCACCACGCTGTGGTCTGGGATGTGAGAGTAAAGCCATGTCTCCGTGAAATACCACACACTGCACTCACGATATTCCTTCTGAGTCTTAATCAGCGCGGCGAGCTCGTCTGTCTTATTCCCTAGAGACCTCACGTTCTCCATGATGATCGCTGGTACAGCTGGTCTATGTCTCCTCTTCCTTGCCCTCCATTTCACTCCGGCCCTGCAGCCCCAGCATCTCCTCCACAGCTAATTCAGGACCTCAGGCCTGGCTCCGGGCAGCAGTGCAGGTTCACACAGCAGTGCAGGTTTACAAAGCGCGATCAACTGGTCATGTGTGTAAACAATGTGCTTAATGATGCGCTCCTGACCCTCTGTTGCTAGGGCTAGCAGAAATGTCATTATAAGTTCCACAAAAGTGCCGCAAAAAGTTCAGAAAAAGTAAAGTATCCATCCTCTCACGGTCACCAGAGAAGAGTTGCCATAACTCACATCAAAAATCAAAACAAAAATACAAAAAAAAATACAAAAAACTTGGAAACCCACGGGAGATGCTGCAACAGGCTGTCACCCGCGCCATAAAAAACACAAAAGTAAATGTATTTTAATTGGATTTTATGTGATAGACCAACACAAAGTGGTGCATAAAGTATTCACCCCCCTGAGTTAATACTTAGTAGAACCACCTTTTGCTGCAATAACAGCTCTGGCTGTATGTTAAAGGGACAGTGCGTAACAATTCAAGTAATATATTAACTCAAATCAACGTCTTCGTTTATAAGTAAGTCCTCATTGGTGTACAATTATCTCTGCCAACAACCTGACTTGTCGTCTTGAGCAAAGAATTACCTATCTGAATATACATAGCACGGGCTCGCTAAATACTTGATATATTACACATTGTCCCTTTAATGGTCATTGTCCTGCTGGAAGGTGAAACTCTGACCTGGTCTCAAGTCTTTTGCAGACTCTAACAGGTTTTCTTCCAAGATTGTCCTGTATTTGGCTCCATCCATCTTCCCATCCACTCAGACCAGCTTCCCTGTCCCTGCTGAAGAAAAGCATCCCCACCATATGATGCTGCAACCACCATGTTTCACAGTGGGGACGGTGTGTTCAGGGTGATGTGCAGTGTTAATTTTCTGCCACACATAGTATTTTGCATTTGGGCCAGAAACTTCAATTTTGGCCTCATCTGACCAGAGCACCTTCCTCCACATTTGTTGTGCCCCTGACTTGGCTTGTGTCAAAGTGCATGGCTTGGTTTCAACAATGGCTCTCTTCTTGCCACTCTTCTATAAAGGCCTGGTTTGTGCAGTGCATGACTAATAGGTGTCCTGTGGACAGATTCTCCCACCTGAGCTGTGGATCTCTGCAGCTCCTCCAGAGTTACCATGGGCCTCTTGGCTGCTTCTCTGATCAATGCTCTCCTTGCCCAGCCTGTCAGTTTAAGTGGACAGACATGTCTAAGCAGGTTTGCAGTTGCAGTTTATTTATTTATTTATTTTTTGCCGTACTCTTTCCATTTTCAGGTGAGGAATTGAACAGTACTCCATGAGGTGTTCAAAGCTTGGGATATTTTTTTCATATCCTAACCATGCTTTAAACTTCTCCACAACTTTACCCCTGACCTGTCTGGTTTGTTCTTTGGGCCTCATGAGGCTGTTTGTTCACTGATGTTGTCTAGCAAACATCTGAGGCCTTCACAGAACAGCTGTATTTACACTGAGATTAGATCACACACAGATGGACCCCATTTACTAATTAGGTAACTTCTGAAGGCAACTGGTTGCACTAGATTTTATTTAAGCATATCAGAGTAAAGCAGGCTAAATACTTTTGCACACCACACTTTTTGTTTATAAAAATGTTTGAAAATCATGTATCATTTCCTTCCACTTCACAATTAGGCATCACTTTGTATACATTTATGTTTGAAACATGACAAAATGTGGAAAAATTCAATGGGGGTGAATAGTTTTTCAAGCCACTGTAGCTACTTGAGGCCATTAACTCTTGGCTTCTACTTCCTCACGCTCCGGTCTATCCAGAACTGCAAAAAATCTTAAAGGTCATGAACTCTCACACATAAAACAAATTAATTTTCAGCTTCTTTTAAAACATTCAGAACCCATTAAATAATATTTCACACATTTTAAACAGAAATCATTTATACATTTTAATATCTTATTTATGTCAAAATATTTAAAGCAAATTTTTACTTCTTTACAACTGCCGTTTTATCTTTAACTTGTTCCTAGGAGGGAAAAGAAAAAAAAAGTGTATCTTTTTTACATAAAATTGGCCATTGCTAATTACATACACCGTAACATTCAAGCTAAAATTTAAGTATCTATAATTTAGCTGTATTGAGTGCGATCTATTTATACCAGAGATTTTCTTAACATTTTAGAAAAATGTCTCCCAGGGTAAAACTCCCCCTGCTACTCTGATTTACATTTGTATCGCTCACAGCATATCCAATTGCATGTTAAATCCTCCCCTAGAATTAGGGGGAGGGGGATCATGGGGGGACAACCGCCAAGCAAGGCCCACGTCAATTTCCAACAATTCATGGCGGTTTTTGGTGTTGCCTGCAAATTGTCGTGTCTTAAACCTGAACTTTCACAACAATCTACAGTGCTGCTTACTGATGAAAATTCCACTTTTCATGCAGTGAAAAGCTTTGCCAAAACATTTGAGATTCTTCATCCAGGTCAAACTGAAATGTGCACTGATGTCCATTCCTTGATTTCAACCCAACTCCCAAGGGAATTTCAAGATTAGGTTAATTCAGCACTCCTTTGATGTGTGTCACAGTTCAAAAAACCTCTCAAGATGAACACTTGCTGAAGAAATTCGAATGCAATTTAAAACGACAACAACAACAACAACAAAAAACAATCCACAATTTGAGAATAGACATTATAAAACAATTATCCAAAATGTCCCAAGTACACTACAGACCTTTAAACCAGGACATTTTCAAGGATATGGAAAAATGGTGAGTGTCGATGTAAGATTTCAGCTCGAGGATACAAATCATTAAGATGAATGTATTATCAATAATTTTGTATTCATTTCAGTCTTTGCCAGTGCCATTTCTCCCTGCACAGTTCCTAGAGTAGGACAAAAAAATCTCTCAATTCATTTGGAATGGAGTGGAGAAATACAGTTTTGAGACAAAAATCAGAATTCTAAGATGGATTGCTTATGATACTAATTTTAAACCAGGGATTCTGAATAAAGAATTGAAACAATGTGCAAATAAAGGTAAAGAAGAGAGATACTATTTTATTATAAAGGGTTAGCTGGATTTACCTATTGAGTTGAATAGAATCATGGCAACTCTGTGCAATGCATACAAAAACATATACACAAGAGTAATATCAATATTGTCCCAAGGTATGGTGAGGCGTAGAAATACTTCAACTCTGTATATGGGGGATAAAAGGGGAAAAATAACTAAAGAGAAAAACAAACCAACAAGAAGAATGGTACACTATATGTAAGACACAACAAACTACTATGAGCTCAACAACATTTGTTGAAAAATATGGTCAGATTCTTCATAACACCCAGATTGAAATAACAGCTCCCACATGTTCTGTAGCTCTGCCTGGAAACTGTGGGGAGAGCATAGTGCTGATCACTTTCATCTTTTCTAATATAGGTATGGGGATGATGTATGAAACGGGCTGAAAGCAATTGTAGGATAACAATTAACTACAAGGAAATGCTGTAAAGAGTAAAAAAAGAAAAAATAGTGAAGGTGTCACAGGTCATGCATGGTCCCCAGACAACAAAATAGGATTTGTGTGTTTTGAAATCAACCAAGGAAGAACATTTCAAATGTGTTTCAAGTGGTGTATTTATTTATGTCATCCTGCCAGTTCAGAATAAGAATTCAGACTAGTCACATCAATAGTTTATGGTCAGTCATACTAAGCTTGTGCATCACTTCCAGAACAACATACTTGTATGTTGACCAAATACAACAGACCAAATAATCTCCTAATATAAAGTGTTATGGCAAAGACACCATCTTGCTACTTAAGACTTCACAACATTTGACACTCAGAAGAACTCAACAACATTTTAAAGTTAGTTGAAATCAGCTCCCTGGATTTCATGCAACAAAACTCTATGTGGTTACACATAAAAATGATTCTAGAATCACAAGAAAGCAGCCAATACTAAAAAACATACATTTGAATACAGTGCAAAAGACACACTTTTAAACGTATATGTGGTGAACGCATCTGCATTGCCTTTTGACTCAAAATCTCTACAGGTGCAGCAAAATATGGCATGACTTTTGCAGGAATACTCTAGCCATTCTCTGTTTTTAAACCAGTTGCAAAATGAATGTCTCACCTGCTGTACAAATGAGATGGGGCCCTTCTTTACTACTAGAGGGCGTGTTATGCTGTATGGTGGCGGACAGGACCCAAAAGTGGCCAGCAAGGCAGGAGTTGATTGCAGGGACATTTATTATTTGTTCAACAGTGGAATATGCAGGGCAAGGTGTATCAGAACCCCTGTTGGAGAGTCCACCGGAGAGGGGAAAGGTATTTGTAGGAAAGTTTGCTCACCAGGGTATTGGTGGACCAGCTGGTGTGTGGAGGGTGAAGGCTGCAGAGGTGCAGAGAGCTGGGTTGCTGAATGTGGAGCCACTGGCAGCTGGGGATGTAGCAGATCACTGCAGGACAAAAACAACTTAGAGAGAAAAACACAAAAATACTGAAAAGCTGATTGTAAAGCGAGTAAGCAGGAGCCATATACCACTTCAATGCTGCAAGATCATCTGATTGCCAAGCTGCCAGAGGTGTGTGTCTGCAGATCTGGTGATTTGGTGCAGCCACTAAACAGTGGTGGTGTTTGAGACTTGTCCTGGCATGGAGGAGAGGGCAATGGTACCGGTGGTAATGAACTAGTCCCAGTAGCCAGTGTAGCTGTGACAGCTAGGCAGCTAACCTTGGCTGGAGTCTAATTGCTTCTTGTAATGTTACTAATCTCCCCATGATCTGTAGCAGTGGAGGCAGTGTTACTGATGTTCCGCTTTGGTGGCTGCTTCATCCATTTCAGATATCCATGATCCGTTACAACAATTTTGGCAACTCTATGCAAACATAGATGGATTCAATTTAAGATAACCCCGCTGTGAACATGTTGCAAATTACGTGCAGGACAGGTCATGCATACCTGTCATGGATGGTTGTATTAAACACAACCTGACTCACTATAAACGTATTGTTATTTTTCAATTGTCAATTCATTTGACAGTGCAGACATTTGAAAAAATGGCTATAGCTACAATATATAAGTACTGTAAGACAATACTGCTGTGCGCTGCGGCAGACAGGAGAATAATGCAAAGACACCTATAGAACCACCACAGCTCTCTACTACAATCAACCGCGCTTGAGAAGAAAACACTGAAAGGCCAGAAAATGGTAAATGTTTTACTGCAGACTTTCCCATTTTTCAAGCCCCATACAGAGGCAAACATAGCCATAAAGTTTTACAAGCAGCTTTTAAGGTCAAACTATGGCATCGCTACTGTGACTGAAATTTGCCTATTTGAGGCAAAGTTGACTGAGTGTGCCTGTGGTTCTTAGGCTGGGCAGTGTAGCTGTAGCCTGCTATAAGCTCTGTATCATGCTTGGTCAGTCTCTGTTTGCACATGAAGTATTGAGAGAGTACTACTTTGATTATGTTTACACTGTTTGCAAAATAAGACCAAGAAAAACTTTTTTTCCTATTTATACTGTTTTTATTTTATACTTTCAATTTGTGGAAATGAGTTCAGGGAGAAGGTCACACATAGCTTCAATTAGAAGTTAGAATCTCAGACATAGGTCATGGACAGTTATAACGTCTGAAGATATCGTGAAAAAATCATACAGGAGAGAAGCCAGTCAGTTAAGTTTTTGCTGAAACCACAGTTTTTACATGTTACAATGTTTGCCTTATAATAATCGCTGTTACCAATACAATAATTAATCTATTGGCATTCCAGGTATTGCAAGGTGTATAACAAGAAATCAAATCAAGAAAGCCATTGCAGACTAAAAAAACAGGACAAGGACTATAGCTAGATCCGCTCACCCCAATGGCAGTTATTCACATTATTATAACACTGAGGTTTAGAAGACATGCAGTTCAGCTGCAGTTCTTAAAAAAAAAAAAAAAAAAAAAAAAAAACATGAAACACTGGTTTATTATTAGGCTATTTATTCGAGAGCAAGTGCAAACTGGAAATACAGGCTACACATCTAAAAATGTGACAAAACCAAGAAATGACTACTGTGACTGCTACTGTGAACGTTAGTAGGAACAGCAATGTTTACAAAAGCAAAGTCACAATAAACTCAATACCTGGAAGAAGTTTTTGTTTTGAAGATTTGTGGCAAGATAAACATCTTACACAAACAGCTGTCAGATTATCCTTAACTCTCATTAACAAGCAGTTAGTTTAACACGCACAAATGGGCACTTTTGTGAAGTATGACTATTCAAGCACGATGTATAAGTGGAAGGTGACTTGTTAGCCCCCACAAGAAAGTACGTTAATGAATTTATAACTCACAAAGTTTCAAGTCACGCCACTGTCACGTCTCATCTATGTGCATGATGGAGTTCCCGATGAGGCAGCAGCTTCTCTCTCTCGCTCTCAATATCTCTCTCTCTCTCTCTCTCTGTGTATGGTAGATAACAGTGGCGTTTTTACACCACCATTTTTTTTTACATCCCTTTGCACAACAGGAATTTATTTATGTATTAAAAAAACACACAAAAAGGGCACTTTTTAATACAAGGCAAGAAGGGCAGGGGCTCAAGCACGCCTTGGGCCTTATGTGTGCATGTGCCTGGCAGAGACTGTCAACTAATGAAGCTGTGCCACATCTAAATAAATCAGGCCTGTTGACGCAAGATTACTCGGACCTCTCTGAGGTGTATTTGCACTAGGCAATGAAGAGTTTTTGAGGACACAGGTCAGCAGAAGAATAAAGAGGAATTAACTGCTGCTGAGAGAAAATTGGTCAGATGGACAAGAGTCAATCAAAAACCACCGAGTCTAGTTTATGTTTTCTTCCTGAACATGGCAATGACACAACTGTGACATTTGATATTTAGAAACAATTATTTTCACAGTTGATCTTGGGTGCTGTTACTGCTTTGTTAGAGCTCCAAGTGACTTTCCTGACTTGTTCAAATCAATAATGTATTCTTTCAAATCAATGCTGAGCTCTTTAGACTTTCCCATTGTAGTGTTTGTGGCTGACTATAATGGGTGTATCAAACAAGACCTATTCAAATGGTCACATAATCAATCAGAATCACTCAGAAGAAGTTAGAGGACCATGCTACAAAGAAAATGTGAAATCAAAATGATGGACAATGAGAAAGTCTTATGCAAACTGTACTGTATTGGGGAATAACACCCAGTAATTATGGATTGGTGGCAAACAGATTCAATTTGCATATAATGAATAACAAACTATTTACATTACATTTAGACAAACTGTGCTAAGGTATTACCAAAGATAAATATGTGGTTGTAAAATGCCACATTCTTAACGTATGATATATTCTGTTTGGTCTTCAGTTTGTTTACTTTGTGATGCAATAATATGATGCAACCTGACACCTCTTATTAGAGGTGTGAATGACTGTTGAGACTGGTCCCTGAGCTGCTCTGGTGGTGCTACGAGTTCTGCTTGTCCCCAAGGTGCACTGTAGAAGCAAGCATCTAATTCTCACTTGGCAATAATGTAATGTTAATATGTGAAATATAAGTTTTAAGCTGGAACAAAATAGGAACAGCCAAGTAACAACAAAAGTGACATGACATGGTTACAGCAACAACAACTGAGTAATTATTTTGTAAGCGTTACGGTCATGTCAGGTTTGTGAGAGAAATTTTCTTAACCTGCAAACTGCACACACTACATAAAGAGGTTAACACCTTTTTTTGCAAAATGACTAAGATTTTAACTTGGAGAAGTGGAACAGCCGTAGTCATCTTGGATTCACAAAGGTTTCAAAAGACATTTAACTGCATTATAAATTGACAGACAGACACACACACACACACACACACACACACAGAACGTTAAATATATGTAAAAAATATGTAAATGTACATAAACCGTGACCATCCATCCATCCATCCATCCATTTTCATCCGCTTATCTGGGACCGGGTCACCGGGGCAGCTGCCTGGGCAGGGACACTTAGACTTCCCTCTCGCCGGACACTTCCTCCAGCTCTTCCGGGAGGATCCCAAGGCGTTCCCAGACCAGCTGGGCGACATAGACACTCCAGCGTGTCCTGGATCTTCCTCAGGGCTCCTCCCGGCAGAGCATGCCAGGAACACCTCCCGAGGGAGGCGTCCTGAGGGCATCCGAAACAGATGCCTGAGCCACCTCAGCTGGATCTTCTCGATGTGGAGGAGCAGCGACTCTACTCCGAGCCCCTCCCGGGTTACAGAGCTTCTCATTCTATCTCTAAGGGAGCGCCCCGCCACCCTGCGGAGGAAACTCATTTCGGCCGCTTGTATAGACAGAGTATGTCAGTTATAGTTTTCTGAGATGACTTTGTCACCTCACCTTTCTTCTCTAGCAAACTGGTGTGCCTAAACCAGGCAGCCTGGCCTGTTTGGAAGGGTTGGTGTAAAGATTTATAGTCTGAGAACCACGAAAGATCTGCCACCCGATGGTGTGTTAGAGGAAAGCCAAAGGATCTCCAAGTCATTTGGCTTTTATGCTTTGTGGTCCATATTATCTCTATCGTATTCCATGACAATCCCTCCAATAGCTGTAGAGACATTTGACTTAAAGCCAGAGGATCACAAAGTTAGTTTGGTACAATTAATATGATATTTTAGTCTGGACCAAAATGGTTGATGAACTGTTGAACAGACTGACAATACTATGTATAAAGCCACACTGCTAGTGTGACTAATGTACAGTGTCACTGACATACAGTGGCAAGTATTGTCTTGCCAGTATTCTCTTTCCAGGTGACAGGAGTCAGGAGGTCAGCTTTGTAATTGCTCTCATAAATGCTCTCACCCAGTTTCCCTAAAAATAAATTGACTCTTCTTCCACATACTCCACACTCCAGTGATGGTCCTAGCTTGCATGACGCCCTCTGCAAATCTTACCCTCAGCTATCTCAGGGATGCCAAATGTTGACCAGTGGACTCCTCTGCCTCAAAAAGCCCCATGAAATGTTCCTTTATATAGGTCTTCTCCAGTGACACAATCCAAATCACAACTGACAACTGTTCAGTGTGGCTGATATCTTGAGTGCAATCTAAAATTACTGAACAAAACTTAGCCTACATAATAATAATGAGATGTGTCAGCACCACTGTCAATCTTAACCTCTCAGCCTCCAGAAGTGCCATTCTTGCTCGTCAATGGTCTGCCCCTTTCTTAACCTCACTTCCTCACTTTCCACATTTTCATTGAATTTAGGTGTTCAGAACTGCTGTCATGTGATGGGAGCAATCAGCTTGCATACAAGTCTGTCAGTCCTAAACTAGTTAAAATATTTTTCCTCTTGGAAAATAATGTATAACCGAAACAGAAAAAGCTGTTGTTTTTTTTTAGGAATACACCACCCAACGTTATATTTTCCCTACTAACCAATGACTTCCTGAAGTGCTGATGGTGGCAACTTCTTCCATCACTGTCGTTCCTAGGGAATACAAAGGCAAATGATGCCTGACTTGGTCCCCTGGAAACCAGTTGTATCCGAATGCTCTCAGTCAGAACTGAAGGCTGGCACTGACTGCTTGTCTAATTTTTGAATTTTGGCAGTGAAGAGGGATGCAAATTCATTACAGACCTTTGTGTTATTATTGGACTTGTGGTGGCCTGTTTTGTGGTGTGTTTTTGTACTTTGTTTCAGAGGTGTTTGGTGAGGCTGGGCTTGGTGTTTCTGCTGGCTGGAGCTGTGTCGGATCACACCTGCAGCACATTAGATGTAATCAGCACCTGCTCCTTTACCCAGACCTGTCCTCTGCACACTACCAGATTATTGTCGTCAGTTCCAGTGATATGTGGTTTTTCTCCAAATCCATTTCTCAATATGCGTTCTTCTCTGTACTTCTGTTCTTGTGGACTGGAGAAACGTCATCAGCATCGGACCAAGTACTGTTCCAATTCAAAGTTCACATCTGGCCAAATACAGTGGAATACCCCGGATGTGTTCTTGCCCCACCCATTTCATGGAGGATGCATTGGTGGAGACTTGTGTTGACTTTGGAAAGTTACGTATCCCAGAATGCACTTCGTGATAGCAATGGCCGAAGAGAAGATTCATAACTCCAAGTTACAAGTTTTACACGTTTAGAAATTATACTGATTTAGGGTCACGAAATGTAAGTTTTATTTTTTTGTACAAGAACATAATTGTTACAAGTGCAAATTAGTGCTGTGGTTGATTCATTACTGCAGCACGCAGCAGTTTTCGCTTCGACGTTGTAGCTCCGCTAACAGCTATCATACTCCGCTAGCTGCTGGCAAATTGGCCCGGGTGCTTACCATCACTGCTACCCCTCTGATTACAGCTGTGTCCCGGTGTGACCCTCTGAAATCAGCCGCCCGCTGGTTCTGTATCGTTGTAGTAGTAAAACGTGACCATTCCCTTTGCATTTAATGGGCAAGTGTCTGAAATGAAATACCTTAGGGTTTATGATACCGGATTAATTGGTCTGTCAAGGAGGTGAGGGTTTTATTTAAGTTTTATATTTTATTTAACCTAAAGCACTTGTCGCCGACCAAAATGTGTAACGTTATCTGCTCATACTCCCTGTTGTTCCCTATTAGTTTGACTACTTAAACACATCAGGAGTGTAAAAATGTACGATACTGTGCATTAAATCTGTCGACCATAATTTCGTTCAAGGGACAGCTGAGGAGACCTGGGCCCTCATCAAATGGCGCTCCGAGAATGAGACCCTCTTCACAGAGGACAGCGAGGACGGGATGGGAATGAGAATAATATTTTCATCTTTGCCTGTGTGTCTGTGGAAGGGTTCAAATTTGCCAGTCTTAACCCATATTTCCAAAGGACTTTGTTACAATCTGTGGCCTGGCGATAACTGCCAAACAGGCGAAAAAAAAAAATGGAATAACCTCAAGGACCAATACAAGGTACCAATTATATATTTGCATTTAAAATGGTGATGGAAAGCTCTTGATTACTTGATTTTAATTTTTCAGGTCATAAATTAAACCAAACTAAGACTTTCAGTGTCACAATGTAATGATTAATAACTTTTTTTATGGGAGTTAAAAGACTCACCAACCAGCAAAGGGGTAGAGGCTGGGAGTGCGAGCTCTGTCACCTGGCAGTGGTACAGCCTGATGGATGCTGAAGGGCAGGGGTGAAAATACAGTGCATTCTCGCTTCTGAAGAAGGCACTAGCGCATGTTTTGGCTCCTAAGAGGGCAGTTTGTCATGTTTTAACCAGCCAAGGAGGCAGATCAATAAATTCACCTTTTTAATTATTCTAACAGTCAATTATAACAGTAATAGTTTTAGTCATTTATGGGAGATGGACCACATCCTTTTCTAGTCGAGTGGATAGATGGACCTTCAACCCACCACAGTGACCAATCAGGAGTAGGCAGGTACTGCCCAAGGGACTTTAAGAAGGATCCCACGAGTAGAGACTTGAGGGGTGGCATTTGGTGGAATTCCTAAGATCGAAGGCATAGGAGTTCTGATAGGGCAGAGGGAAAAAACGTTTGGCATCACTTTGCCCTAGATTGGAGAACATCAGATGTGCGTCCACACTCTGCTCGGATGCTAGGCTAACCAAAGTTTGTTTCAATAAAGACTGCTCTATCATTCCACCCAGCCTTGCCTCCGCAGAATTTTTTTATCAACATACTACACGTCGACACCTTTGAGGAAGACAGCCCAGAAACTACAATTGCATGGACAAAGAGAAAGCCTTCTGCAGGAAAACACTGAGGAGAGATGAAACACATTTGTAGTTTTTGGGCCACAGTGAGCAGCATGTATTTGGAGGCAAGAAGGTGAGGCCTTTACTCCATGAATACCACACATAGTCACAACCATGGTGCTTGTTATTATGCTGTGGGGCTGTTTGCTGTCAGTGGATCTGACGCGCTAACGAAAGTGAACGGAATAATAAAGATGGAGGATTATTTCCAAATTCTTTAGGAAAACCTAAAATAATCAGCCAGAAGATTGGGGCTTGGGTGTAGATGGATGTTCCAACAGGCCAACGATCCTAAACACACACCAAAAGTGGTGAAGGAATGGATCAGTCAGGGTAGAATTGAGATTGAGGCTTTAGAATGACCATACCAAAGTCCTGACTTGAACTGTGGACTATGCTGTAGAAACAAGCGAGTGCCAGGAAGATCACAAACTTGGTTATTAGTCATTACATTACAGAAAAAATGAGAGCTGTAGAAATCATTGGAACTGAAAACTGGCATATACAGTATATATATATATATATATATATATATATATACTGTATATATATATATATATACTGTATATATATATATATATATATATTTTTTTATTTTTTATTTATTTATTTATTTTTTTTTACAAGAGGATGGAACATTTTTGTTATGTCAGAGGTTTTGGTCAGGACCCAAAGGCAGAGAGAGCGGAGGCAGTGGTTAGATGTAACAGGCTTTATTTGACAGAGGATCCATAGAGAGGTCAGGGGACGTGGTAAAGCTCGCCCAGCTGGCAGGCTGGCAGGCTGGCAGGTAGCTAAGCAGGCAGGTGAGCAGGCAGACAGGCGGGTAGGTGTTGGCAGGCAGGCAGGCCGAGGCAGAGAGGCACTGGAGTCTATGTACCAGGAAGCAGGTACACAGAAAAAAACACAGTTGTGAGATGGGACTCACTGAACTAAGACACACTCACTTGTAACATAGAATTTTCAAAGAGATCAAGAAAAGCTAACACAATGGGTGAAGACCCTAGATTCAGTCACTGTAACTGGCGGAACAATCTGGCATCGGAGTGGAGACATGACCGGGTTTATGTAGCAGGGGGATGATGAGTGGGATGAACTGCAGATGTGCCTATCCGCTGTTGCCAACACTGCTGCCATGCCCACAGGTCCAAACGGCAGTAATGGGAGCCGGTGAGGGAAGAAAAGAGGGACAAGACAAACAGGGGAAAAACACAAAAAACACCAAGACACCTGATTGCCCCCGCTCAGACAATGACACTTTTGACCACAACCAATGGCGGAGGGGTGGGGTGGCATGGGGTGGCCATGGCCACCTCATGCTGAATCCTGGCCACCCTATTGGCCACCCTGGCCTGACCACAACCGGCTGCGCCAGGAATTTGCGGTCTCTGAAAGAGCGGTGCATCATAAAAACATCAGTTCATGTCTTCATTCCTCTGAACTTTCACCTGTGTTTTGCAGGTTAGTATGGAGTGAAAAACCGCCAGTATTAACCCTAATTGAAACTAAATGTAGCGTGAGTGTATTGATTTGTTGATAGACTCAAGTGCTTCATTGATGAGTTTTTAAAAAGTATAAAAGTATTGCCCTCAAAGTAATTTGTACACAATGTTTACATTGGTATTGTATAGGTTAAGCTAACTATTAACATGATTGTGCACATTACTAACCATTTTATATGAGGCTGGGGCCCTGAACATTGGCATATATGATCTTATTTTGTTATTCCTGTGAGTTCATGCAGAAAAGCACAACTTAAAATTATGAATGAATTGTTAATTTTGTGAATTAAGCCAAACTGTTTCCCTATGTGACATGGTTGATGTTTTTTTTATAAGTACAGTTTCATACTGCAGCTAATGGGTTTTAAAGGACCAGTATGTTATTTTATACTACACAGTTATAACGATTCCAGAGTTTATCTCTTTTCTGAATTGTTTGCATTACTTCAAAGTAGCCATTGATACAGTGCTGATGCTGATGAAAAGCTCCCGAACAAAAGGATAAAGTCCATCTATCAGTGTGGTGAAACTAATGATGACTAAGATGAGATAAACCATACCAATTTTATCATAACAAGGCATCATTTCAGAAATATGTTTCAAGTTTTTGAGGTCTGGAAATAAAGAGGAAAACTGTGATGAGAAAACATTGGTTTGTGTCTTCATTCCTCTGAATTTTCACCTGTGTTTTTCAGGAACGTAACGCACTGAACCAAAAATCATTTGTTATTGAGGTATTAACCATGTTGAGACCCATAACAATAGCTTCGGAAAATAATCACAAATTTTATTTCTATAATGTTGATGTGTTATTGTGTTGAAATCTGAACAGTTACATTAATAGCATATACTGTTAATGTACTGTGAGTATTAGTAAAAAACAAATGGTGAAAAATCTTTGTTTATTGATTCAGCCTTGACAATTATTATCCAATTACAATAGTATTTGAACATATAAGTCAAAGGAGTTTTGAGTTAGTAAAATCACCTTGGAATATTTTTCCTGAAATTATCATTCTAAATGCTGACCTGAACCACCTGTAAAAGAAAGCATAGATAAAAGGATTGAGCATTGAGTTTGACAGTGTAAGCCAGTTAAGTGTTTCAATCACAGCAACTGGTGTTAAGCTGTACATTAAAGGCTGAAAGATGATACAAAGAAAGTAAGGGGTCCAACATAAGAGAAAAACTCCCATAACTACTGCCAGAGTTTTAGTAGCCTTTCTCTCCGTCTTACTGACAGTTTCTCCAGACTTTGTGTTCTGACAGGTTGTGTTCTGGATGCTGTTTGCCTGTCTTAGTGCAACAAGGAAAATCTTCAGGTAGATACTTAACATTATTATGACTGGGATATAAAATGAGAAAATACATGCTAAAGTAGTAGATATAAGGGCATCAATTAAACAACTATCTTCACATTTTCCTTGATTAAAACCTGCGATTATGATGCCAATTCCAATTAGAGCAGCAACTCCCCAGCTTAACAGGATCATAATCCCAGTGATACAATCATTTATTTTACTTCTGTATGCCAAAGGCTGGCATACAGCATAATATCTGTCTATAGAGATACAACATAAGTTCAAAATAGATGCTGTGCTCAGTGTAACATCAAAGCTTCCTCGCACTTTACAAAACAGACTTTCATGATACCAGCATGCGGTTACAGTGAATGCCATGCTGAATGGAATTACTAAAACTCCTACAAGCAAGTCAGCCACAGCCAGAGACAGGATAAGGTAGTTAGTAGGGATGTGGAGCTGTTTGAAGTAAATAATGGAGATTATTACAAGAAGGTTTCCACATACTGTGAAAACAGACAATGAGCCAAGGAAAATATATAATAATACACAAATTACAGAAGGATTTCTAGAAAATGTGTAAGTTGTATTATCTAATTCATAACAGGGATGTATGTTATTAACAGTGTAAGTCCTTTTCGCTGTCACTTCAGGTTCCATGCTCCTTGATACCTGCAAAAACAGTTTCCAAAATTAAGCAATTAGACTGAAATAACTTTTTTTTCACTTAATATTTACTATAAGATGTCTAACCATGACAACATCTGTGTTCATAAAACAATAAAGAGATTAAGATGAATAACAAGCCTTATTAAGCCGCTGGCCAAAACAATCCTTGAAAAGAATGTAAGGCTGGTTCTCAGATTAATACATTTTTTGTCTGTGACATGACACATCAGTTCCACAACAGTTCCAAGTACCGTATGTATAAGATTGCATTGCCAACAACAGACATCTATGCTTGTATTCCCCAAGCTCTGTGGATTTGCTTTGTTTTATGTCTGCGTCTTGTGCTCTGTGCAGGAGCACATGACTGATGTACGTGCTGTTTTGTTTAGAAAAACATTATGAATAAATTTGCATTATGTGCAAAGTGGTGCCTCCAACAGTTTCTGAGCGCAATGCCACTGTCGTAAATACAATTCCATAACAAATCATGAGGTGTAATGTAGGTGCTACAATGAGTTGAAAACTTGTATCTTAAAGTAAACCTGTATGTAGCCCTGAGAGTCTACCCTCTCACTGAAGTTACATTGTACAGAAACAAATGATAGGGGGGTGAAGTGGTTGTGACAGGGATACCATTCACACTATTACAACGCACTGTACCAAAAGGATTTGAAGCTGTTATTTTTAAGTTAAAAAAAATGAAATAAAAATAAAAGAAAGTTACATTATGTCTCTTTAATTAGCAAATGTACTTATCTGTGCTTTCATGGGTGTGTTTGTCAGGTGCATGTCTGGGGTGGTCATCGCACCTTGAGGCATCCATTCATCCATTGGCCAATCGAAGTTGACACTGGGCAATTTTTTTGCCTGGTCAAAAGGTCAAAGTCAGAGGCGTAGTAATTTTCCTGCTATTTACATGCTGCATTCAGAGAGTAAGATGAGCCAACATATACTTTATATGCTGTTTTAATGTCTTGAATTTTGTGCATTAATGTAATAATAAGAAATAGTGGCTCATTTAAACTACAAATAAAAGCCGTAGTTACAAACTTGGCAGGACAGAGACCACTCTCCCGAGGAAACAGACTTAAACTTGTGGCTTCTGAAATCAATACTTTTGACAGATCTGATAGAGCTCAGAAATTTTCATGGACATGTGGTCTTTAACTAACATTTCATTCCACCCAATCCTTTTGGCGTGTTGGAAGATTTAAATAATCAATCAGTGCACCTTGTGCTTTATTTTGTGCACAGATTATACACCGTTTATTGAGAAAAAGAAAGCTCGACAAACCCTTGTTAAACTTGTGCCACAAACTTTAGAGCATCCACTAATCATTTACATAAAGAGTATGACAGTGGCTTCAGTGGAAAAATAGCTCGAAATCAAGTGGGCTGCGGCTGTTAGAATTAATTTGATGACCTGGGGGCCATGCTAGGAGGAATTTCTTTGGTGGTGGAGGATCCAATCATATCTGTTCTCCAAGAGTCAGCTTGGAACAGTAAAACTGGTGATAGAAAAGGAAATTGGCACAGCTGGTTTGAAATGGTCGTGCCAAAAGTGTTAATGGCAAAAGGCCATATGAGGGGACTGCAGCGTCGTTCAGCTTTGCAAGTGGCCCACTAGGTGTAGACCTTTGGGACTTTTCCAGTCGTGCTGGCTTGGCTTGACTTGGTTTGTCTTGATATGTCAGGACCTGTGGTAGGAGACCGTTGACCCCTACCACTTGGAGGGGGTTGAAGATCATCAAAGTTTCTGCTTTGGTCAGAGATGGAGGGATGGAGGGGGAGGCAGCCCTATTTGAAACTGCTGTGGAGGTGTGGAGGTGATAGGAACATCCACTTCTGCAGTAGCTGTCATAGTTTAAATTGTTGTTATGCTAATTCCAGTTTGATTTTGGGCTAGAATAGAATAGAATAGAATAGAATAGAATAGAATAGAATATCTGTATTGTCATTGCAACAGATACAACAAAGTTAAGTGAAGTCCTTGTTCAGTGCAAAACATCTGAGGTAGTATATGCATAAATAAACACATAAATAAAATATGCCACTACTGTATGCACATTAAGGCTAAAACACATAGATAGGAGACACACACATACAGACATCCACACTCAACATTTGCACATAGCCCTATTTACAAAGATAGGCTAAATGGTGAAAAATATGCTTTAGTAGCACTATCCAATGCACTTAAACATTGTTTTGTAGTCTGTTTGTTCTAGGGCTGTCAAAATTACTCAAAAATGACGTTTGAATATTCGCTCTAAAAAAAATACAAAGGTTTGAACCATTCGAATATCTATATTTGGGCTTTATGTCAAGAGGACAAACTAATACAATGAGACATAACTACTTGTATAGGTATTTTCAGATACGGTACCTCGGTTCCAATTTTAGTGGTGGAATGGTAAGCTAACCGTAACTTATACAGCTTGCATACATCTTTATCTCAAGGCTCGGCATTTTTGCTGTCTACTGACCAATATCCAAAGTATTTCCAAACAGAACTTTTTAGGTTGCTTGAAGTCCAAACTACTTTTTCTTCTGCCAAATTGGGCTCTGAACTTCCTGCTATTTCCTTCTCTCTGCCATCTGCATCTGCAATGGTTTTTGTTGCATCTCACTTTCAGCAGTGAGTGCCGTTGTGCAAGTTCGACTCCTGTGACCTGTCCCTGACCCGTGATGCCGTGCGCCCATTCGCAAAGCAGCCGCTGATGTCAGCCAATGATTTTCTGTGCTGCCTTTGTGTCCACCTGGAGCTTTTCTTCTGTGCCACAGTGCAGCTTGAAAACCACACACAGCAGTGAGCAGTGGCTGGATGTTCGTTTTCTTCCTCCTGAAGTCCACGATGAGCTACTTGGTGTTGAGGAGCAAGATGTTAAGTCTGTACTTGCCAATTGCTCCACCTTGTCTCTGTAGTCACCACTATCATGGTGTCATTAGCGAACTGCTGTGATGAGCATAGGTGCAGTCATGGGTATAGAGGACATAGAGCAAGGGATCAGCATGCAGCTCTGCTGAGGCTGAGGGTCGTGGATGTATGGAGGCCCACTGTTAAACTAGGAAGGCGCCCTGGTGGCATCCTCATTAGATGCCCGAACCACCTCAACTGGCTCCTTTCCACACAGAGGAGCAGCAGCTCTACTCCGAGTCCCTCCCAGATGGCTGAGCTTCTCACCCTAAAAATAGGCCATCCATGCTTTTTTGAGTGAGATACAGATTTCTGACAGTGTCTCCCTGCAGTGTCCAGATGAGCGAGTCAAATTCGGCTTCGGTTTCTGACATCATTTCCCAATCATTTGAATATTCCCACCCACCACCCCATCCCTTCACTGCATACCTACAGTGTCTCAACCCACCGGCTGCAGCATTACATTCTGTGAGATCTGCCATTATGTTATGAGAGCACCATGTTGGAGCCCAACACAAAGTTGTTGTTGTTGGCTGTAAAGACAAGCACACAACACTCCATCGTGTCCCAGCCGCAGAGGACAGAAGAGCGGCATGGATTTAATTTATTTTTGAAGGCAACGTCCCAGGTACAGCTAGCAAAAACTGTGTGTGCTAACCACTTCCAGACAGGCTGTTTCTCCAACCTTGGTCAGTACAAGGCAGGATTAGTTGGGACACTTTTTCTAAACAGTGGGGCACTTACAACTTTGTGTGGAATACATGCGGACGAGGGACATGCAAGTATACAAATAATATATATAA
>JARJLU010015203.1:0-14474 GCA_030272975.1 Sparidentex hasta
GTGTGTGTGTGTGTGTGTGTGTGTGTGTGTGTGTGTGTGTGTGTGTGTGTGTGTGCGTGCCCGTGTGTGTTTATTACATACGATAGGAAGTCCTCCCATGTATCGAGATAAGGATCATAGTACATGGTTCCCTGTGGCTGCCCCAGTGGTGAAGAACAGCTTTTATGGAGTGCAGACCCAGAGTAGCCCACATCTGTTTCGGCATCCCCTGGTTCAGCCAGCTGACCCAGACTGGGGCTGGTTGTGGAAGTCTGGATTGGTTTATTTAAGGTCGAGTGAACTTCACTTGACTCTTGTCGATTAGATCGACCACAAACTCTATAACCTGTCTCGCTGCTCAAAAACACAGAGTCGGATGGGAGGAGGTGGGAGGAGTTCCGCCTCAGACAGCGAGGTGGGCGCACCAAGGGACGGGATGTAACATTTTCCGTAATTAACGTCTGTGTAAAGTGGCTCCAGTCTTTAAGTCCTCCAGATCTGTTCTCTGGTTCTTCATCACTCTCTTCCTCGCCATCTGACTCGGAACAGGAGCACAGGGACGCATCTAGCTCCTCCTCTTTCACTCCGCTGCCCATCTGGACAACACTGGCAAGTAACATGGAGGACCCAAGTAAATGAGGTTCAATGGATTTTAGTTTAGGAGGGTGTCGATATCGCACGGCCAGCCCGCGACGTTCAAAGGGGACAGTGCCAGGGGCACCACGAGCATGCTGATGTTTATACTGAAATCCCCTTCTTCCTCTCTTGGTGACTACATTTGCCCTCTCAGCTCCTCTTCCAAAGTCTCCAGTTGTTTCACTTGTGTTTGTTAATCCTAGCTCTATGATGGACTGACGCCTCTGTCCACTGGCCACCAGTAAGCCAACACTGGGGCGCCTGCGCCCATCAGTACAAACTGGAGGTAAACCAATGGAGGAGCGTCTGGACTGTACTAGTGCTACGGAGGGAAGGCCAACACTCGAGCGCCTTCTCGCTTTACTGGTCTGAACAGACGGACCAGGCTGACGCACTGCATCAGGATGCTTCTGTCGTTTTTGACGTCGGCGGAAATGGCGCTGGAAGAAAAAATCCATCATGTCTTGCTTGAAGTGCAGTGCAATACGGGAGGAACCGATAAATTATTTGTGGCATCTGATAAGATATGCTTGGGAAAATAACACAGTAGTAGTGCTTTTTTTCTGTCTTCTTTGGCGCCAAGCTAAAGGTCAAAGGTCAGCTGGTTTCCATGACAATTGGGTCGGCTCCACCAAAAAGCTAGAAGAAGGTGAAAGTCTAGCTTCTGCTGGCCACCGCGTCTCCAGTCTTCCTTTAGAAATGCTGAAAGGGCAAACAGGCTTTTTTGTTAATTAAATCCATGTTGTTCGCTGGATGATGACATCAACAGTTGTGTCCACAAGCCTTACTGATACAATAACTAGTTGCTTCCAAACAATAAAATAATGACTAACTCCAAATATTCAAATCAAAAGGGACAGTTGTTCCCATCTGCACAGTTCTATCAGTGGATCCCTGATGCAGTGCTGCTTTGTTCAAAGTCTTTTAAGTCATCAAACTGTTATACCAGTAGCCCCTTTGCTGATTCTCTCAACTCTCACTGTATGGCTGATTCATTAACACATTCTTTTTAGATAGTATCTTAAAAATAAGATCAATTTTTACATGTTTATGTTTGCGTTGTTGGTCTCCATCCCTACGGCACGCTGTGACATTTGAGCGGCGTGAAGAGATGCTGTCCGGTGTGTTTATCTCATCGGCACTTCCGATTGGCCCTGATAGAGACCACTAGTCAAATTATTTGGCCGATAACGATCAGTGGCCGGTCAGGCAGAGCAGCCTCGGATTCGCGACTGCTTCATCATTCCATGAGACCACAACTATCCTTGAAAGCAGCTTTCATTTTGTTCCTAACTACACACCGGTAGCATCTAGTGACGCTATCACGATGACAAAACCCGTCCACAGACAGACGGACATTACAACAACTGGCAGAATGCAAAACGTTTGCCTCTGAATTTCGTACGAGCGATATGTTTCATACACGTTTTGACGGGGCAACAAAAGACTGGGGAAGTTGTGGGATTACTCAGAAACACCAGTTGGAACATTGCAAATAATTACAGCATGTTTTACACGACATGTTATACACAATGCTCTGAACTCATTTTTTGTTCCTGATTTAGCTCCTCGGCCTCTTTGACTGTGTGACTTAAGGGCAAAATGGCCCTGCTCTGATTTTTCTTCTTGTCTTTCCCCCAGGCTTCATGGGATTAATATTCCTATGGCGCACTGCAGAGAAGTATCAACGTGTCGCTCCGAGCACTGGGGTGTTTGGTGAACCAAATTTTGCTGAGTCTCACAGTATCAATTTTTGCTGTGATTAGCAGAAGCGTGATCTTAAGGTAAACTGAGAGAGGACTCGCCCACATGAAAACTAATCTGAACTCAATATCTTAAATGTTAAAAGCCACAGATGTAACTATAGAGCAATGCTGAGTCAATCTCAATCCACTGCATGGAATTAGATGTCTTGGGATTTTTTTTTTTTTTTCTTGGCATGGAAATGGAGTAAATCTGTGCAGTGCCTTGTATAGACTAAAGCTTCAGACAACGATGACAGACGAATTTGTTCCTTTGCTCTGCGAGCCACGCTGACAGGGTTGACCTTCAGGGTTTGTCTGAGGGGACGGACACAGACACTCTAAACAAAGGAGGCTGCCATATAAGAACAGATGCACGTCCTCCAAGAATTAAGTTCACTATGCCTCTTAATAAGGGATTAACGCTGTTGAATGTACTGTGAATAAATCTAACTCATTTTCGGGCCGAAAACAAAAATACGGTGCCTCTTTTGTCGTAATTATGCTTTTACGCTAAGGTTTGACTCATATACATTCACAAAAAAGCCCAGGTTGCATTTTGGCGAGAGTTTCAGTTTAAGTAAACTAAACATTAGAAACTTCCTGAAGGCAGCATTTGTTGCTGTATAGGACTGAATCAGGGTTGGCTAGGTGAATAAACTAGGTGAATTATTTTTATAGTCCAGTTTTCACAAATTTTTTCTCTTATATTTGGTTGTTTTAATGTCAAAAATAAATAACTTGACATTTAGTGGAAAACTTCAAACAAAAATGAGCTCTGTGGTTACAATGAGGGGGGGGAAATGAACAGAAGATCAGTTCCTTAACTGCGCTTATTTTTACCAGTGAACTTACAAGAAACAGAATGACTACACGAGGGGCACAATGCACTGCTGCAGACCACACCACCACAAACTAACCTAAGTCAGTACAACAGATATGGCTACGGCTAAGAGGATGGGACAGGAAACATGACATGTGGTGTGATCAGTGCTCTTCTGACATTTAGAGAGTATTAGAGATGATCAGAATGTGCACAAGACATCTGATGCGCAGATAAATAAGCAGCTGAGAACTGAAACCACTATGACAGTCAAACAGGAAGTCCCATCACGGAGAACAATCAGCACGCTCGCACCTCTGCTGCTCACATAATCCCACCACCCACATTAGACAGATAAATACTCTTATGTCCTAATGCTGAAAGGTCAGGAGTCACTACTGCGATGACTCACTGATATGTGAAGCAACTGACAGCCACGCTCTGAGGTGATGCACTTTATCCACTGCCATTCATTACATTCAGGCTAGTTTACAACTGGAAAAAGCATGTGAGCAGCAAACTGTTGGATTCCCCTGGTCTGCATGTTGAAGTGCCCTTGTGCATGGTACCAAACCCCAAACTGCTCCTGATGTGCTGGTCGGCACCTCACACGGCAGCCACCGCCATCAGTGTATGAATGTATGTATGAATTATCCGATAAATCATCCGATAAATGTAAATGACCATATTCTACTACTACTCGACCAAACACAGCTTTCATCTAATAACCTCCTAATGTTTATTGATACTAAGTAACGGTTGTTGCACATGAATTACCATCAAAATACGCCACGTTTAGTTGTAAAGTGGACGTTCCGCGAGAATGGCCATTCTCACTTCATAACTGCGGTCGATCTTTTATGGAACAAAAAAAAAAAAAAAACATAACCACGAGTGTTAAATGCACAATATGTTCTGCTTCTAGGGGTCTCTCTAGCAAAACGACACGAAAGGTGTTTGCAGAGTGTTGTGTGTGGAGGGTTGGGCAAGGCAGCACGTAGCCACTGAGAGTCAGATTGAGGCTTAGGAATAAATCCCGGAGCCATTTACTGGCAGGAGGAGAGCTCAGAGATTACATTTTTACTTTTGTGATCAATAGCCGGATTTATCCTCACTCCCCTTTATGAATCTCACTGCAGTATCAGTCCGCAGAGGTAACATCCAAAGTCGAGCTGGAGGGGAAATGTACTTAACTTTGCGAACACAATGTAGCAGAGAGGATAAGGAGAAAAGAAATGAAAAGAACCGGGGACTCAAACGCAATTCCACAAAGTCACACACATCCTAGGTGTGCCATTACTTGCAAACATGTAGAGTAAATTGATCTGGCTGGATCGGGGCAGATAAACACTGCGAATGCAAATAAACACAAATGATCCTGCAGTCAAACCTGCTTTGCTGGTCTTGAACACACCATTAAAAAAAAAAAAAACACCTTTGCTGATTACAATCTATCTGACATTTCCCAGGCACAAATATTCACGAACAAGGTAATGTTTTAAAGCTTTCATGTGTCCACTCATGTGTATACTGGTTAGGCACATACATAGTATTGATAAAAAAAAACCTTGTTTATGCCTAAATTAGGGATAAATCATAGGCAAAAATCACCTAGAAGTCCAGACAGTGGACTTTAAAATTAGTTACCAAATCCACCAAAGACGCATGAGGAGGCTGAATGGGATAATACAGATAATCCAAACACGCATTCTGAAGGCTACTTGCTAAGTATTTGTTATTGGCAAATACTGGCTTATTGCAGTTACCTTATATCGGCCCGATGTCATTGCAGAAACATCAAAGTTGTGTGTGTGTGTGTGTGTGTGTCAAGGTATTGCAGTTTGTCCAGCAGAGACCATACGTTGATATTTATACTCTAAAATGACCAGCTAAATACACTAACTTTTTTTTACAGTGACCATCAGGCTGATGTACTGTATCATTATTATATTTTCATGAACTTTCAAATATCGATTTCCCGTTTCATACTGTAATTAATAAACGCTTAGCAGAGACTTACTCTCACTACAATTTAAAACTGCTTTATTCTGATCCTTCCCTCGCTATCCTTCATCTCATCTTTGCCTCTAAACAGCATGACCGCGTGTGTGTGTGGTGTGTGAGTGTGTGTGTGTGCACGCGCGCGCTTGTGTTGTTGCCGTTATGTAATAGCTGCCTTCTACAATGATAATCCCTTACCATAACAGGGGAGAGTGAGGGGGAGATGAGATTGGAGTACTCAGTAATAAAACATTACCCACCTGAGTGTGTATTTGCATGTCGACACAGCTTAACGCTCTTTGTCTGGCTGAAGCATATTCTAATCTGCATATGGAGGCAAGAGAACATCTTCCCGTCCGTCTATTCCAGAAATAGAGTTTCGATTGAAGAGAACAGGGCCTCCTGTTAGAGACTAGAATCAGGGCTGAGGGAAGACTGACATCAGCCAGTAATAACAATTGTATTCTTCTGTTCTAACTATTTTCTCTCTGTGTTGACGCTCAGTATTGAGGCCTCACTAATAAGCTGCTGATAACACCGGTAATACCTATCAGTCACTATCAGTCTTTGGCAAGTTACTGCTAAAATGTGACGTATTACATATTACTATTTAATATCATGTGAGAGTAATATGCATCTTGCTTTACATAACACCAAAATAACTGGGCATTATACAATAGAGGAGTGAAATATTGTTATCATAGCCACCATAGCTCATATAAATCTGTTCTCTGTTGATTGTAAATATTTTTTTACTATTATTCAAAACTTGTCGTCATGATTTTTCTTAATGTTCTTTGTTCAGCTGCATTTAGAGAAAACAACTGAAAAACGCTTCTCAATACAAAAACTCAGCTCTCTGCCGATTGGCCTATGCGATGCTGCAGTTTATATACGCTTGTAAAGATCATTTTGCAGAGATGAATGAGAGGAGCACATACTACTTTGTCACAAAAAAAAATGAAGTTTGGTTTAATAATCAAAGTATTATAGGTCTTCTGAAAATGTGGCCAAGTCAAAATTATATATACAACAAATTCAATAATCAGTTTGGTGGTTGTACAAAGTCGTGTCAATCATATTTACTTTGTATCATGGCCTCATAACTTCTTCTGAGTGATTCTGATTGGTAACAGCTAGTGACTTTTCTGGGTCCATTTGAATCTCTGCTGTGGGGCTGTTTTGCTGCAAGTGGATCTCGCATTCTTGAGAAAGTAAATGGAATAATGAAGAAGGAGGAAAACTTTTCAGGAAAACAAACAAAGTCCTGATTTGAATATGACGAGCTGCAGGTAATAGGTTGCAGACCACCGTCTTCTCAGTGAGGTAACCAACTCCTTTTCCTCATTGATGTTGTCAGGCTCCCATCTTCCTTTTTACAGCAAACCCCTCCCCATCCTTGTCAGTCAGCTGCCCTTTACGCCCCTCATGTGGTAAGCGAAATGAAAGTGAAAAGTGCGTCCCGCTACCCTGTGCTGCTCGGAGCGGAGGCCTGCGGCAGTTGTTAATTGTAGCATCCGTCGTCTGACTAAGTATCGATTTTTTTTAAAAGCAAAGCAGTGGTGTGGTGGAGGGGGGAGGGCATATAATGTAATCAGCGTTCGCCCGACCACCGTGAAACACCGAAAACACCAACTTTTTTTTTTATTTTACAAATCCATCTAACAATAATAAAATATAACTTTCCTGAAGGAGCTGGAATGCACTTAAAAGGGAAATGTGGCTTATGAAGACAACAAAGTAACAAGAGTATATTTTATGACTAATTCATGATTTAGTGTTTTTCATTTTATGAACGGACATGAACAGTTGCTGTTGGATCTGTCATTCCTGTTTCTATAGCTGTCTATTTGCTGCATTACAACTATTTGCTGTATTTTTTTTGGCACCTGTGACATAAATAAGGCGTGAATAACCCCAATAAATAAATAAAATAACCACAGCTGGAATATTCAAACTGCGGTGGAAATTGGACTGCTGCCTCATATTCAAAGGTTCTATTGGTTAACTAAGATGATCGATTGTGCAAACAAAACTCTCTTCCCATCATTGATTGGGGAGCACCACATAAGGCACTATTCTAATCTCAACCACCTTCATATCACTTGTGTCAAATTACACCATGTTGTGGGCTAAATTCAAAGTAAATATACAAGGTGTCATAAACACGGCCCTGCCGAGAGATCATACAGATCATACGGATCAGCTCTCCATTACATCGCCTTACCAAATTTCCTAATTAAACTACGTTGAACTGCCTGTTTTAATCATGCTTGTCGTTCACGTTTCAATATTTTTTGCGTGCAAGTGTAATCATTGTCGGTATGGTGGAGGGAACCAGTCATCAAAAGCAGGGGGCTTCCTCCAAATTCAACGACAAAACATGTTGTTCGACCTGACATCTCTAGACGCAGATGTGTTTTCTGATCTGATGCCCCGATCAGCAGGCCAGCATCATCTGCCTGTGCCCTCCAAAACTCTTTTACATCTGTTGAAAAACAAATCTGTGTTCTGTAAAGTCGGGTTAGGTGAAGGAAGCCAACTTCAATTCCTTGGATATTTGGGGAAAGATCAAGGGTTAGGTTTCATATAAGTGCCTTGTTAAGGTTCAGGAAACATGGCGGCTTTGTTAGAAATATACAGTACTGTTTAACCAATGAACAAGCAAATGAACAAGCTCTGTGACGGGAGCTGAGTGTGAGTAGTCTAAGGTAATAAAAAAAAAAAAAAAAAAGGTGCGTGGCATTTGTTGAATAAGTAACCACCTCAGGTGAACTGCCTGGGTGCACTTCATGGAGAAAATAAAGAGGTTTTGTCTGTGTGTGTGTGTAAGTGTGTGAGACTATCCAGCGCTCTGCGCTGTTGGGTTAAATATTTACATGAAAAACTGGGCGCTATGCAAATACTGCTATAAATAGTGTTCTAAAGCAATGTGATTTTCCTCGACTGGGGTCAGGCCGAGCCTTCCAGCTAACTGCAGCGATGCAGTGACAGCTAGTTATCATCTCTGTACGGCTCTACAAAAGGGTGAATGTGACACGGTGATATATTTGCAATTCTGTCGTTCAAAGATGCAAAGTCTAGCCATTGTGGAATGGACTCAAGTCAACTCGAGGCACTGTTTTAAGATTTAAGCGCTCACCGCTTCCTACGGTGAGGAAATCTGCGATATTACAGTAGCAAAGGGGACAGCAAAGAAATGTTTTCAACTATTGCACACTGATGAGAGCATTTCCAATATTTCCACTCTGAGAGCAGAAATTGCACATTGTGATAATGAGACTGCAGTGTGTAGTTGATTATGTATTGTGTTTTGTGCTGGGGGCAGCGCTGGTTGTACAGTCTCACAGCTGCAGGAAGGAAGGACCTGCGATAACGCTCCTTCACGCGCCGACGGGGGAAGCAGCCGGGCGCTGGAGCCGAAGCGAAAGCAAAAGCAAGGTTTTTTTGCGACGACCTGAAACTTGACAGCAGATAAACGACTTGAAACACGACTTGGCACCACCGGCCGCTCAAAGTGTTTATAACACCTGCCACGCTCCCCCCCCCACTCGCCCACATATTCATACGCTGACGAATGCAAGGCGCTGACCTGCTTTCCATCCAAAGTGCCCCAAAAACCTTTTTTTTCTCCGCGCTGAGTTTTCGTGTCATTGCCGTGAAAAACATGAAGGAGATTTCACGAGGACTTAAACAAAGGACGACTGCTGTGGCGAGAGCGCTGGTCATGGGTCAAATCCATAGCCTCACAGCGGCCAGATGCTGTCTCTCCCTTTCCGTCTCATTGCATTTGTCAAGCATTCGTTCAGCGTTGTCGACTGAAATTGCTGTGGCACAGCCTACAGTTTTGCTGTCGAAAAGTATTTCATGTTACATTAGCACGACTGTAAAATAAAAATGTCCACACCAAACATCTCCGCACTAACCACTAGCACCATTTTTATACTTCTGCTATGTCATATGGGAAAGATGGTGGTAGGTAAATACTGAGAATGTGAGAAGAACTGTGGATTTGTGTTTGTTTTAAAGATACTTCGCCATGACCGTGATCTTTTCTTAACCTTTCAGAATTCAGATGCAAAGTCACATCACGGCTTGCAAACACCAAGATACACGAACGTCTGCACAGATTCACGACTACAAACGGGTGTGTTCACACGAGGCAGAAACGTGTGCGTTTATTCTTGTCGTGTGGTTGACAAAGCTGCACGCACGTCTGATTCCGTTCAATAAATCTCACTATTTTGAGAACAGGCGCGCATCAAGCTCTATTTTCACACGACTATTATCCATAAATGGACGTAGCAATCTATTTATATATCTATATCTGTGCCTGCTCAGAAAAAAAAATCAGAGATGTCACTTTCGACTTTCAAGGTGTGCTGATTAATGCGCTACATCAACTCGTGCTCTGAGTAACACGCAAAAAAAAAAAAAGAACTATTGTCAAGTCCTCATCTGAGGATCGTAACTGCTATTTGTCAGATTCTTTAAAGGGAAATTCCGGCAGTTTAATCCACGGCCTAACACACCGTAACACCAAGTAAGAGCGCGCACCCCCCCCATAGAAATCAAATTTTCCGACCGCTAACTTAAACACTGCATGATAACAATACACTGCAGTCTATGCCTCCAGCAAGAAACAACCATTAAAAAGCCACAAATGATGCTCAGAACAGCTTCAGCAACTTCAGCAACAGTACAAAGAGGGTCCCAGCACATAATTCGAGGCAAACCTCTGCTAGCTTTGCCGGATTTCTACTGACAAGAGAACACATTTCACCTCTCTCCTGCAGCAGCTAGCTCATTGTGGGGAAGCCCTGATAACTGAAGTTTGGCGCTGTTCTGAACATTATTCGTGGCTACGAGTGGCTCTTTGATGGCGGTTTCTTGTCTCCTGCTCGGCACTGGTAAATGTTTTGGATGACTGCCACGTTCTATCTTCAACTTGATGAGGTCTGTCTAACATTCAGTCATGTGGTTAAACATAATTGACTAATACTGCATGGGTCGCATGTGAACACACACTCTTAGCAGTGCAAGCGAGTTAATCTAACAGCTCTACACCCGCGGCAATATCGCAGCAAGAAATTCTCCTGTGGCCCAAAAAGCATTTTCCTCAGTAGGGCACCATTATAAAATGTTAATTAAAAAAAAAATCACTCGAATGGCACTGAGCAGACTGCTTCCGCCAAGCAACAACAGCCCCTTTAATTCAATCACGCCTAATCCAGTATCTAATAAATCATCTGCTAGGTTCAGATTTCTATTTGGATCCGCCTCAAATTGTGCTGGAACAGCCCTGTCTTGCGATGTTAAAGTAAAGTGAGAAAAAGCTTCTGGACCCGTCCCTTTATCCAGATCCACACCCAAGCTTAACGCGGTCTAATCTGGGCCCAGACTTATCCTCCATCCAAGTTTTGTGGTAAACTGTTCAGTAGTTTTTTGTGTATTCCTGCAGATAAAAAAAAAAAAAAACAAGGGGTGAAAACGAAACCTCCTTGGCAGCATTAAAAAGAATGATAAATTCATCCCTCATAAATAATCTAATATTCAGTTTATAAATGTGCCTCGGGGTAACACTCGACTGGAAGCTGTGTGTCGACTGCGGAATAATAACAGTCGGTGAAACGGGTAAACAGCCCGAGCGATGTTTTACTCCCAGGTTACACCTCTTGCCTCGTATTCCACGTCCAACTCATCATTTCACCCGCAGCTATCGCTAGAATGTGTGGGTTGTGCACATTCTCAGCGCGCTATCCCCCCCTTCATAAATATCAGTCGATGTGTCAGCAAAGGCCTTCCCGTGGTTTACACGCATTAACATTGTTTAGACATTTGGCTCGGGTTCTTTATACGCCCACCATTCATTCCGACCACCTCCCCTATGACTCATGTGCAGCGCAGAGTCAAGTGCTTAAAAAGCGACTTGTAGAGAGACGGAGCAGCGGGGGGAAGGTTTTTCAGTCCAGTCCCCCTGCTGGAACAGGCCCCAGAAAACCTTCACCCCTCTGAAAGACTTCCTGTCTCAGTGCGACATTCAAACATCAGCCGTGAGCTGGGAGCACATTTGGGGATTTGGAGCACAAACAGAAAGTGAGGTTTTAACTTCTAACGCATTTCTATTACGCTTTAACGCTGCAGAAAACGGTATAACGAACACTTATCTCACTTTTCACAGTGACCGACTTTTGTCTAACTTCTCACAGCCTCCCTCGCTCGCTCTATCTTTCCCTCTCCAGCAGGATATGTTTTCAGTGAAAACAGTCTCCATCTCACTATCACACTCTCTCTCCCTCTCTGTTGTCCGCATGGCGACAGCATGTTTTTACACTAAACAGCAGTTTAAATATCAGCCCACACACACAAATACAGGCACCAAAGATATCTTGCTCAGCACAATTCCCCAAACCTTTTACCGGCACGTAAAAGTACAGCATTGTGACAAATGTACTTATTATAAGCCGCTTTGGATAAAAGCTAAATGCCCTAAATGTAAATGTACGCACAAGGGTATAATCTTTAAATGACTGCATAATTTTATTGATCATTAGCTCAGAGTCGGTGGTATCTTTTAGTAACTGTCCAAAGACTTTCTCTAGCAGTGATGGAAAAAGTTTGCCAGCTGCTTCTGGTAGTTTGCTTTTCTTGGGCCCTCTCTTGGTCACCTGACCTCAACCCCACTGAACATTTATGGGGACAAGCCATGTTTGTGAGCTCATGCTGGAATAACGTGAGTCACCAGGCTGTGCATGAACTCGCCGAGTCCTTAATGTCATTAAAGCAAAAAATAAAGGAGAACGTACCAAATACCGAGATTCTAAACGCGCTTAGATTCAATTACCTGCTCAGCTGACTTCATGTGAAAGGGCACTACATGTTCGACTTTCAAATGTTTTATTTGTTGTTGATGGTTGCTCTGCATATGTGCACACTGTAAAGTTTTGAAAGTAATTATATCCTGCATGCTGGTTTGTCCTGTCAGTAAATTAAGAATAATGACACCGTGCAACACAAATGTAGAGCTTGCTGGACTTGAGGTGAAGCCTATGAGGCTGCTGCATATTTAGAAGTTCCTACTGAACTACAGGATTTCACCTGCCAACATTAATGATACTAATGAAAATAAAGTGCTGCCTGCAAGCTAGTCACTGTGAATGATGCTGAAATCCTCTGGTTGTTGGAAACACAAGCAAGCATGACACTACCATGAACCTGCTCATTCCTCATGATCCATCATTTTGTGTTATTTGTGATGAAAGTTGCCACATGTCAGCCGGCTCTGTTGCCCTTTGCCTGGGTTGACTGAAAACTAAGAAGAGCACAGCACTGCATCAGCTCCACTATCAACCCCACCACTACTGAGTTCACTTTCGCTGAGTTGTAGACTAGATTGTTCACTTTATTCTCCATTACCCGTTACAACAACTCAAAAGATACAATCCTATCTACCACTGAGTGAAATGAATCCTTGCTAAATTAAACATTTTTAGCATGTTAAAAAGCTCATGCAGTGTATGTCATGCTAGAATATACAAAACACAAAGAATAAATTAGGAGCCAACCTGGAAAACGAGGAGAAAGCTATCCGTCCATGCCTCTTTCTCATGTGTCTAACTGCCAGGCTCACACTAAACCCCGGTGTACAGTGGCCGCTAAGGGGGAGCAGAGGAAGAGAGAGAGAGAGAGAGAGAGAGAGAGAGAGACAGAGAGACAGAGAGACAGAGAGGGTGTGGCTCAGAGACAGAGAGAGAGAGAGAGAGAGAGAGAGAGAGAGAGAGAGAGAGAGAGAGAGAGAGAGAGAGAGAGAGAGAGAGAGAGAGAGAGCGAGCCTGAGAAAGGACTAAAATATCTTAGTGTACTTCCTGACAAGCTGAGCGCACAACTGTCGGAATAATATTCGAGTGTGCACATGCACACGCACACACACACAAGAGAAAAGAAAAGGCCTAGGAAAGATTTTCAAATACTTATTTCCAACATGCCACCCTGTGCACACTGCACTCAGAAAAGAAGGCTACCTTTTTCATCACATCATTTGCTTTAAATTTGTGCTTTTGCTCCGTTTTTCACGGATCACTGGCTTTATATTAGGATTCAGGAGCGAGTGCAACACCAGTAATACAGGAACACAGGGTGCAATGATTTGTCGTCTTCAAATTGGAATTCCAATTTGCGAGAGATGCAAGAGCTGCAGCTGCACATCACCGTTAGCCATGTGTGAACAGGTGGAACGAGCTGACAGCGTTCACTGGTACATCTGGGTCGCTTTTGCATCAGGGACCTGGGTACCGATCTGGGTGCACTTGACTCTGGGTAGAAAACTGGCTGGCGGGGAAGAAAGGGGGGACAATCATACTCTGGCACAGCATGAAACAGCTGTACCTAATGTGAGAACAGCCTAGATTTTCAGCAGCAGCCAGCAAATTAACATTACACTGAGTCAACAGGCTCCCCGGACTTTGTAGTCTTCACACTCAAAAGATGGACAGAAACGCCACAGCGAAACATTTTGAAAAGCAGCGCTGATCTGTCGTCAAGATAGCCGGCTGGCTCGCTTTACTCTCACACTAGCTAGCGCAGATAAGACTAGCCGAGCCAGCCACAAGTGACCGCCCTGACAGTGGCGTGGTTGAATGTGTCTTTCTGAGCTGGAACCACAACCGTTGCTGTTGTTACGGTTGGCATGACAACTGCGACCCCGCTGCCGTGGGAATCGCGCCCCCCCCATCCGCATGACGACCACTGACCCACAGGCAAGGTTATGCACACATACACATATCCGCACACAAACACGCGCATAAATATAATCTGGATCCTGCGCCGAGTCGCCGGCGCGGCAGGAAATGGCACGGCTGGAAATACCCGCGTCCTCTTCCAAACATGTGAATTATCATATGGCTGTGTTATGTAATGTGCCAAAACACATATATACAAAGACAGATTGTGCACTCCACATAATGCACTCATGGACATGTATTACCTCCATCTGAGACATAAACCAAGTGCAGAGACACACTGTGCACATACGCGTACAGAGGGGTCAGCTGACAGGTCATGTGACCACAAGAACCCGACCATACATCATTTTGTAATGTCTATAGAAGTGTAGTGTGTAGTGTGACACATGTTTTAGTAGAAATATTAAAAGGCCCTGTGTGTGTCTACAGCAGTGAGTCCGTGTGTGTGTGTGTGTGTGTGTGTGTGTGTGTGTGTGTGTGTGTGTGTGTGTGTGTGTGTGTGTGTGTGTGTGTGTGTGTGTGTGCAGATCATGCTTGGTGACCAGCCTTCCT
>JARJLU010015204.1:0-41912 GCA_030272975.1 Sparidentex hasta
TGCACTGGTGGGGGCGTGTTGCTTCAGGGACTTGTGAGACCATCTAAATACAAACCAGCGAGTCCAGTTTGAGCTAAAGATCAGCACAGGCTTATCAGACGCCAATATACTCTGGATGATAGCATCTACTTTATTTTTCAATCCTGCATTGATGCGAGCACTTGTTCAAGTGAATGAGAGAGCATCAGCACAGCGGCGCTTTGAACACAAACCCAGTCGCTAGAATAAATGTTGGCCGTGTACATTTTTGCAAACCACAGATATGTTGAAAACTTTCCTTAGCTTCAATTTTGTGCTTATGATCCGGTTAGGTTTAAACGCAACTCAGTTGGTTAGGGTTAGGAAAGGATAATTTTTTATACTGCGGTTACTGTCTTCTCATGCCTGTAACTCCACCGTCACCCCCTACACCTATCGATATGAAAGTCAGGTCATAAACATGTAATATGAACATAATCTGATACGTTCTGCAGAAATGTCAATGTGATATATAGCCTATGACATGTACAAATGTGAATATATTGGTAGTTTGCAGAAATGTTTTCTGCCAGCATTTCATCCTGGTGATCTGGCCGTTGAACAATAGCATACTACCATACCTGACAGGGTGCCAATGCTTACACTTGGATGATCAGCAGGTGTCACATGACCCATATTCACAATCTTAATAAAGAATATTAGCATGCAGACTTTTTAGAAGCACAAGGAACAGCTGAGGCTGATGGAAAATGTCATTAATTGGAGGTATTGCAGGGAAAATGCATACACCCTCTGATGATACTGATGATACTGATGCCATGCAGACCCTGGCAACCTTATGTGTATTTACCAACACAGAAAATTGTATTCCTGCATTACAGGCCGACAAGGCCATAACAGAAAAAGAGGCACATTTATCAAGAATAACACAAGCACAAGCAATTTTGAAATTTTTGTGTCACTTTTTGTTGCAGAGCGCTTAAGCGGATGACTGGCTTCTTCTGTAGTGTGTGGAAAAGAAAGGTTGGAATTAACTGAAATAAACTAATAAAATAACTTTTTGGCGATCCAACAAACAGTGAATTTCAAGTTGAAATCTCCCTTTACTTGCAATTTTAGGGAAAGAGGATTTGATTCAACATTTCTCACCCTAAACATGAGTCTGTAAGCTAACTTCCCTCTGAAAGATCCCTGAGAAGAACAAACAAATCTCACAAGACATATTCAAAAGTTGAATGATAATTGGAGGAAACCAGTGATGACTAACTCACATCCATCAGGCCATTTTCACATGGGAAATTTCATTAAACAAGACACCTGCCAGCCTGAAGAGAAGCTACGTGACCTGATGAGACGGTGCACTTCCTGGTGCGACTCTGCCTGTCTGGTAGGAACATATACAGGAAACAGGTTAGCATAGCGGCTTGAGAGTGTGTGTGTGTGTGTGTGTGTGTGTGTGTGCGGGTGTGTGGAAAGGCTACACCCTCAGGAGTGTGCCACCACGGCAACTGTCTTCATGGGAACAATACCACCTGTCGCTCGGGGCTACCAGACAATGGAGGCCAGATGGGGAGCAAAGGGTGGAGGACGGAACCGAATGCCGACCTAAGCAGCGGCATCAAATCAAATTCTGTAGGTATTCCGAAGCCAAGAGCCTATGGTTTTATTGTTTATCAGAGGTTGTATCAGTAATACTGTACATGGCCATCTGGCCTTTTCTCCTTCTCTCTTTTTGTTTGTAGGTCTTTGTTTCTTTGTCTCTCTTGCTCTTTGATAGACATACATACTGTAGGCAAGATGAGGTGACCCAGGGATTTCCTTTCCTGCAAAGCAGACACTGTGGTCACAGGTGTAAAGTCTCAAAAAATAGAGACAATTACATAGAGTTATTGGGGAGCTTTGAAAAAACTGGTGAAAATAAAACAAACAAACAGACAAAAACAAAATAAAATCATGACAAATATAATTAAGGATCTATGAAATCATCAAATAGTAGGATTGAGAGGTTGTGTGAAAAATTGGTCATGCATAAAGGGATTTCCTTTCATTGTAGTGAGCAAAGGTAATCTGGAAGTTTAAAGTACCTCATACAGTGCACTTTTTTAGTGGCTGGTCAAAATAAAAGCAAATATGAAGTTGTAATGCTAATAGTATGTAAAGTATGAATTATATAATCATTGGCTTTTTTTTTCAAGTGGCCAAGAAGTGAACCATCTCATCTCTGCGAGTTGTGCGAGTGCAGTACAGATCACGGTGGTTACTTTTCCAAAAACCTCAGTCTCTCACTGAAACTCGGACTCAGACTGAACAGAAACAAATGGAAACATGTGAACAAGCCAACAGCCTTAACTACATTGTGCCTCATAACTCTGCACCTGATAAGGGGAGAAAATGGGTGTGTCCACCCGGTTGTTTTCATCAGAACTAATTAGACATGACGCTGATCAACACCTGTGACTACTGCAAAGTTATTTGACAGTGGAGTGAAATGCTGATTATACACATTAACATTAAAGACAAAAGCCTGATGTTAGTGGTACCGGTAGAGTTGATACAGTGGGGACACGGCAGTGTGTGGATCCATGTATGGAAAAGATTCAATGAATGAAAAAGTCTTACTTCTCATTCCAAATCATTGTGTTTAAAACGTACAGACGGAGGATTAAGAAGCATGTTGATGTGAGGACAAGGGATTTTTTAAAAAACAAAACAAAACACAGCTTTATTTTCTTCATCTAACATGGGAAATGCAGTACTCACGTCAAGTGTGACTTAATGACTGTTTTAATTCTTACAGAATATCAACACCAGCTGTGTTGCGAAGCCTCCTGAGCTGCTGAAGCTCTTCTCTAAGCTTCTCTAAGTCAAAGATGAATTTTAGCATCCTGTGAATCCACCAGTTGATGTTCCACCACAGAGTGCGAGACAGTCGGCACAGGTTGATCTTTGGCCATCAAGTCTGCAACTGCAGTCACACAGACATTACTGTTAAAACCGCTGAATCACGCAGAAACACTCTGATAGGTCAGGTAGTTGGTTAAATGTTAGTATGACTGTCTGACAGGAGTACAAGCAGAAGTTGACCTTTGTCCTGGGAATCCACAAGTGAAAAGAGGCAGAAGGTTTGGTCACAATCCACTTCTTCCTCAGTCCACTTCTCCCTCTTTGTCTTTGTCCTCAAACACATCCCTCATTTCCTCTCTTGCATCTCTCATGTCCTCCTCATCATCTGTCTCAGCGATCCCCTTCTTCTTTCTCAAGAAACAGGATGTGAAAACATGTTTGTGGCTCAGCGAGATAAACTCTCCACTTACTGGAAAGTATGAAACATATCAGCCCTCACTGCGCTATAAGCTGTGTGTACATTTTCGGGAAATTGCTTGTGTATTTCTCAGTACTTCTGAGAGAGCATTCAATTCTTAGAAAACAAATTCAAAACTCTGGTAGATCTTGATCACTGTATAATTTATGTAAGCTATATCTAATTTCATGTTTAGATTCATCGTCAGGTTTATTCAAATTGTTATGTGAACACAAGTTGAAATTGCAGGATAATGTCCTTTAATGTTGTTTTAACTGTATGGTAACAGTCATAAGGGAATGATGTACTGGCATGCTGTGGCTCTTATGCTGCAAACATTAGACTCCCACACCAGGATGACTTTAATGTAATGTAATGTAATCTGTAGTTATGTGTGTTGACAGCATTTTATTCATTCTGTTTACATCTTCACGCTAGCTGGTTAGCATGCTAACTTCAGTAGGCATCTCAGCAACACAGTACAAAGATGTGTGTGACATAATGTAAGCGCTCTTGTTTCTTCACACTGTGTTGATAATGTTGTTTTAATTTTTGAATGTTTTTAAATGAACTTCTGGCCATATCTTACAAATTGCTCCTTTACATGCTATTAATCAAGATTTCTAAATGTAAAATAGATGTCTAAAAATGTATGTTCAGGTCCACAATAACCTCTGTGTTCTGTGTTTGATTTATATTTTGATCTACAGTTGCTCCTACCTGTCATCATCATCAGGTTACAAGCAAAATGAAAATAAAATAAAGGCCATTTAACAATCTAATGCAGTAGGATTCCAGCCCTTAATCCATAAAGTACCTCACTCAGTTTTGCACATTTTGTCTAAGGTCCTCTAACTGAACGATAATGCGGCCAGCTGTCTCTACAAGAAACGGGATAAACAGATTTGGAGATAAAAATGCTAAAAGAGCTACTTAAATTACAGTACTCTTGATTATAAATAGAATTGTATCATATAAGGCCAAAGTGGCATGGGGTAACCTTTTAATGACATACAATCAGAGAGGAAGTTTGAAACAGGTACACTGCATAACTGTTTCATGCTGAACAAGTCTTCTCCTAAATTAAGTCAGTGGTCATTTGTGCTCATTAACTCCCATTCAAGTCTACAATACATGAGACCATTCGCTCCGTTATCATGGCAAAGGGGTCGTTCTAGTCTTGTAGTCTTTTCCAGTAATTGGACGGGCACGACTGCCCAGTTCCCATAACTCGTATGATTACCCCATGAAAAGAAATAGCATGCACCAGAGACGAGACGCTTTTTGTTCCCCCCCTTTTTTTTTCTCGTGTAAACGACGGCGCATTCAAGTATAAATCTAAGCTATCACACATGCCATGCTGCCATTGGAAGTATAGGAGTGAAGGCTGAATAGAACAGGAGAATGTGGGAACTGGAGGTTTTCTGCCCTGTCAGGGTCGCCATCTGCTCTTTATCCACGCTGGCACCAGGCCCTGGTCCAACCCTTGGCACCTACACACACGCGCACGCACACACACACACACGCACGCGCACACACACACACACACACACACAAACATCGCATGCATAACATAATTGTAACTTTGCTGAGAAAAGCCGATGTCCAGTGCACCGCAGACAATTAAAGAAGAAGAAAAAAAAATGTCATTATGCTCATTTAGAGGTGTGAAAAGTGATCCAAGTGAGCAGGGTCTGCATCTAGTTTCCTACTGCGTTTATTTGAAATGAGTCAGTGAATGGAACAACAAGAGTAAGTGTTTATTTGTAGACGTTCTTGTGTGTGTGTGTTTGTGGGGGCGGGTGTGGGGCTGGGGGTGCTTGAGTTTGCATTTGTGTGTCTGTGAGTGAGCATTTGTATGCAAAACAAAGAATATGTCTTAGTGTTTGAGGGGGAAGACAAGAGGGCCATAAGTATTTTGTGTGTTTGTGCGTGTGTGTGCGAAGCTCCGTGTGAATACAAACCCAAAGTGATTGGCTTTTGTTTTTTTCGAAGGAGTGGGTGGGGAAGGTGCGTGACAAGCGCGTTTTCTCTCCTTTCGGGTTACTTGGCTCAGTCAGGGTGTTGGTGTGCATGGGTGTGTGTGGTGATGATGCTGGTTCCCAAAACAAAACCAGCAGCTGTTTTTACTGGCTCGCACACAAACCCATTCATCTGTTGTCATCTTAGACCCCTCCCTTTTCCTCCTTCGGCCGATTCTTTACACTTTCAGATAAAGAAAAGATTTTTTTCAAATATAAACATTTGATAAAATCCTCCAAAAGGAAATTTTTTTTTTGTCAGAAATGATACAGCAGTAACACCTGATGGGACACCAAAATACCAAAGTCCTTAGTGAGCTACCGGCCAAAATGTTGTGCATTAAAAGGTCCTCTGGGTTTCTGTAAATATGAAAGAGTAACAGAGGGGAGAGGAGAATAATGGCGCACTGGCTCCATGGTGACAGGCGGATTTGGCACAGCAATCGATGAAGCACAGCTCGTTGCGGTTTACAGCTGGTGCCACATCTGTGACCAATCATGTGATTTGGCCAAAACTTCCCGTTGTACAATGGCATTCTGGAACATCCTTTCGTCAGAAAGTCACAAACTGTTGGTCTGGAAGGCAGAGTGTGACTTCAGTGTGTCGAAGAGCTATGATGAATATGAGCTTCAGGTAATATCATGTGGGAGCGAGCCTGAAGGAATGAAGACTAGAGGATGTATGAATACAACATGTTAGCATGAGCACAGCTTAGAAAACAAAAAACAAAGGTTAAAGGATACTGACTTCTTCAGTTGGCTGCTCTTCATACAAAGTTTATATTAATATGTGGAGTGGATAAATATATTCACATTGCAATTTTGATATACTGGTGCGGTTCTGTCTCAGTTCTGTTCCTCCACACGCGACCCATCTGCTGCTATGACACTAAGTCTGTTAATTCAGTCACCCTTGTCAGCTGTTATCAAAGGGTGGAATTGAAAGGAAACAGTTAATAACGGAAACTATAAAAACCAAAGCGTTTTTCAAATTTACTTGCAAGATATTCAGTGGAACATGTTTCCACAGGCTCCACCCTCTGACGATCAACCAAACCATACTGGCTGCACATGATTGGACGGACGCCTTTTGTTGGCTGTCTGCTCCGGGATTTCAAACCAGATCAATGAGGTGGCTTGTTTGGAAACTTTGCTTTGTATTACGTAGACAGTTCACTGCAGTGTGTTACTGAAGACAATTTAGTTGAGAATTAAGCCATGCAGTTGCTGAATCTGTCTTGGTTTTAATTTGATAATCATTAATTTTATATATTTTCCTGGAGTTTTCAGAGGCGACGAGTTGCACTTGACGCCTATGATTTGCACAAAGTAGCCTATATTTCAACTTAATGCAAATGAGGACCAGGCAAAATGACACCTCGTCTCTCATGATGCAACGCTACGTATTTCAAGACGTAGTAATGTCGAATCCTGCAGGGGTGTACAATTAGTTGGTCTCTTTCTTTGCAAGTTGCACTCACAATTCCTATGTGTTCCTGCACACACCGGTTGGATTCGTGTGGATGGAGAGTCAAACGAAGATGTATTTTCTTTTTAATAAAAGCAGCTCAGTGTTGATGTGCCTGTGAGTAATCACCTAACCACATTATCAGATAATCTGATAGTGTGGTTAGGTGTTAAACCCCCCTTAACTCCCAGTTTACATGCAGTATGTAATCAGAGTCTCTCCTTAGCCTCTCCACATGTGGCTTGGGTCATTATTGTGTTGTCCTCTGTGCGCTATTGTGTGCAAAGTTACCACATGGAGCGCAATGTTTACACTGAAGTTAGAATTCTTCTTCATCAACAATCATGCTGCTCGGTTCATGTTATGCTTTTATTATACAGAACAGAAACAAAACAGGCCTTTTATTTACATACAATTTTCAGAAAATCACATTTTTTTTCAAAAGTGTGTGGGGAGGAATCAGATGACTAATCACACACATGCAACAAGTAAACAACAGTCAGTGTCACAAGACTTATGTACAGGCACTAACTGACCAACCACATGACTACCCTGTTTTTGTTAGACATGGTGTGTGTGTGTGTGTGTGTGTGTGTGTGTGCTTGAGGCTTAAGAGTCAATCCCTACAAACAGGACTATCATTAACCCTTGTAGCGCTTGAAAGACCACCCAGATGTGTGTGTGAGTGTGTGTGCGGCCTGCAGACTTGCATTGTGTTTTGTGTTATCTATCCACTCCAGCCTGTCCATTTATACTGCTAAGACAACATCGTCCCTTAGCCGATGCACAACACTGGGGAACTGGGATTGTAGCAGCTGCGAACGAAGAAGAAATAAACCAGTGGTAAGAATAATAATGTGTGGGCGTCACGTGAAGTTATGCCTCCACAGACCTGTTAAATTGCGCTTTATCTTCCTGTCTAAGCAGACTGATATGTGTAGTGAAGGAGGACAAAGTCTACAGTGCTCATGAAGCTCAGACAAACTATGATGGTGCTCTTTGTTAGGGAACACAGAAGTTAAAAAAAGAGAAAAAGCCAAGGGAATCTGGTAAAGAAGTTAAAAAGCCTTTATTTAGGTGGTTATTTCAAGCTGAATGCATGTTAAAAATGAGCCAAATAGCAACCCACGTGTTAGCAGTTTGCATCGTTACACATGGGCTGCAGTGCATGCATTGTGAGTGTTTGAAAGAATTTCAGCGTGAAATAACCTTTTAAATAAAGCCTTTTTTGCTTCTTTGCCTTTTTATCTTCTTTGAAAATGTAATGAAGGCTTCGAAGGAATTTAATAGCAGGAAATCAGTGTATTTTTTGCAAAATAAGGTGAATGCGTGCAGATCAAAGTAAGGATAAAAAGGTAAGCAGGCCCAACATGTTGGCAGTCTGGCAGTAATGTAAACTAAATGTCACAGTGTGCCAGTTAATAAATGCAGCAGCTTCTCAATAATCAAGATCAGTCTCCTCAATTGTTCCCCTACTGCTTGAGAAGTGAAAAGGATTACCCCAAAGCCCTAGTAACAACGCTGGCTGCAAAGAGTATTGTATGCAGTGGAATAGATCTGCAGTTTAGGTACATCAATTACAGGTTCAAAGAGTAAAATACTGAAAGTGCTTTGGTGGAAAACAAGGCTATAGAGAGCTGCATCACATGGTAAAGCTTCATTCATCTGAGGCTTAAAATCAGCAGAACAAATGAGCTTGCGGTGGACTATGATCATTTAAATATGGAAGCTGCTAATTCTAAAATGTGAGTAGTTTACACACATCTTCAGACTTGACCGCATCTCATCTTCACCACAGTTTTAAGGTGTGCGTCCAAAATTACCATCGCCAATTCAGTATCCCACTAAATGTGAAATATGGTCAAAGTCACCTTCTTTCCCAGAGATAGCTTGAACACGATGCACTCTTTTTTTTTTTGCTGTTCTATTGGATCTTGAAACTGACCCTAACTGTTTTTCTTTTGGGTTTTTTTAACTCCTTGACTGACAGCGGAGATTACACAGTTCACTGGTAGATTGTTTTCTTTTAATATGTTGATGTTGAACACCTTACCTGGGAATGCTGAAGGAAGTGCCAAAAAACACCTTGATTGGTCGGGTTATGTTCAAACATGAAATAGTGTGCTAGTATGGTGCTGACCTAAAATCCTGTCTCGATATTTAGAGAAGCTCACTTTGTTCCTGTCTAAACTACGAAGGTGGACCGCTGTTTAGAGATTTATTTGCTTTGGAGTTTTGGAGTAGATCTAGTGAGGACAGGGAGAGTATTTCCTGTCCACTTTCCTGACCCTCACCTTGATTTTGTGCTTCGGCGTGACAGTCTTGCAGTAACCAGAGCACCGCGAGTCTCCTGCAGCTGCTGACATGCACAAAGAGTCCCTTCTTGGTAACTTTATATTCATCACACTGGTCCTCTGCACGGGATATGTTCAAAGATGGTAGTAGAAAGAGCATTACATGAGGGCTTCAAGGGGTGAGCACGGCTGCAAGACCTCAAGCGCATTTACACACACACACACGCACACACGCACACACACACACATCTTTCACACACATCCCTCACACATCCTTCACACACCTGTGCAAACTCTCCGTCCGACTTCCTCTCTTCAAGGCACACACATTTCCTGTGGGCTCATACACTGCCCAGTCTGTTCTCCAGGGCGTTGGCTGCTGGGCACTTGTTCAATGTGTACCCAAGTGTAATGCTTCAGTGCTCTGGGACTGGCATGCAGACAGCACACACACTTCATGGTGATAGACAGTGGAATCAAAGAGTGTGAGGGCAGTAACACATGTTTGGGTCATAATGAAAAAATGTCTACAAGGTCGAGGCACTGACCCTCCACTTTTATTTAAGGGTAAGGGTACTCCAATGGTACTTGTATTACTCCTCCAATAAGTATGGATGGTGAATCACAGCTAATGAGCTACAGTAGCTTCTCTTATAGAATGTTGACATGGTTTGCTATTGATCAGCCATGCAGAATCTTGTGTCAGGGTTCAACAAAGTACAACTCAATGCAATTTGCGTGGATTTACATCATCACATTGAGCCAATTCACTTGCAGCTGCAAGTTCTATTGAACTGTATTGATTTTGATTTTGCTCCCAGTGTTGTTCTTTTAATGAGGTTGGCAGAGCATGTAATTGCTGTAAAAACATGAGCTTCATTATTTTTGTTACTTTAGGTGAGTTTTTTCTTCAGCAAGTTAAAGGTGTTTTGAAATTGATTAAGAAAGACGATTTGTTTAGGCAAGACATTTGCACTTTTAGGCCATAAAAGCATTATAGTTGCCTGGTCCATATATGTTTGGAATCAAACATATACAGCTGGGGGGGCCTATGTGTAAAACAGACTACAGAAGAGCACACCTGTAATGGATGTGAACATCTACAGAATACCCTCAAAACTAAAATATCCCATTTGAATCCCAGTACTCTGTGGTTCAATATATGATCCAACGATCCAATTCTGAGCCAGAACAATGAAAAACACAATTATCCAACAGGGTCCTGTTGTATCCACACAGCTGGGCAACTGGGAGGGCAGGGAAAAAGTTTGGCAAGCTTTAGCACACACTTGATCTCTCTCTCACACACACACACACACAGACACACACACACACCACCTCCACTGTTTACACACCCCTCAGCAAATGTCTGAAGAACGACTCAGCCGTGAAATCTAAACTAAAGCCTTGTGTTGCGGACGACATCTCACTCAGCATCGAATCCACAGCGGTTCACACCACACAGGTGACACAACACACCATCTGCAAACACACCATGCAAAAGCAACATGCAACGAAACACACGCACACGCATACATGCACACACAAACGCACTCAACACGAATCTGCAGTGTGTTGTGTGATTTGTAGCTTTTTACCAGTTGCGTTGTGTCACTTGTGCTTACATTTCTTGCTCTGTACTATTCTGAAGTTTTAAATTCTCCTTGCCTCACCATTACTTGTTTAAATGTTTTGCCACTTTAACCTCTGGAGACAATCTGGTATTTCTACAATTATGACAAGGCTAAACAGCTGTATATAAATTCTTCCATTTCCACTCAGATGTCAGTATAAACATGACTTTACGTCTAAATCCAGATGCAGTTAGCTCATTGAGTTAAACCACTGACAAACTGTTCCATTTGCCAGGTGACTGTGCACAGACCTTGAGATATTACCTGTCATGTACAGTATGTTTGACTATTAGTGTTAAATTCCACAGCACATACCATCAGTAACCTTTAAGGTCAGCATCACAAGTCAATATTTCTCTTAAAGAAAAAACAACAACGTGAAACATACTATAGAAATATGAAAAAATACTAATTCCATTTATCGACATAAAAATGATTAACTGGTTGTCATTCAGTTTTACTTCAATTTTTCATTCTTGATCTGTATAAATGTATAGGCTGTATATATTTACCATGACCTAAAGTGTTGGAACCTAAAGTTTCAACTAATTCATGAATTTATGGACATTAATATTTGTGAACCCTAGGTCATTTTGAGTGCTCACAAATCAGTACATTATATTATTTCATTTTATTTTCAAAAGACGATTTTGACATTGGGTTGAGATTTGCCAGTGGACCTTGAGTCAAACTAACTAACTAAGGTTTGCTTTCCCACTCAGTTTTTGAAGATGGATCAGTTGCTTCATCATGAATGATCTGGTACACTAAAGGTCCAGCTAGCAATGGCCTAGGTTATGCATGTTGGGGTGTGTGCCTATGCAAATAAACATGAAAAAATATATAATCATAATGACTGTGCAAAAGAGTTTTCACTTAAACATTTTGTATGACAACCCCTCTGCTATGATTGACAGATGTTTACAACTAACTCTGAAGAGAGAAAAAGACCGAAACTGAAAAAACTCTTCAATCTATGTTTTAAAGTAAAAATATAGCAGTTTGCTACCAAAGTATTAGAAATTAACCATTTCTAATACTTTGGTAGCAAACTGCTATATTTTTTATATATTTTTACTAACCGAAACTCAACCGTCGACATGAGGAAATTTATTTCAGCATGCAGAAGCTTCCACATCCATCTCACAGTATTTACCCGCCTGCCGTCCCTTTACTTCCTTCTGACCAAGACAATCTCTCCCTTTGACCCGGCTTCTGACCTTTCCCCCTAGCATCACCTGCCATAAACGTCCAACGTTTGAACAAGGCATTCTTAGTCCTGGTGAGGCAACAATCTGTATCAGGAGGCAACAGCAGCCCTCGGGGAGTGCTGGAGCCGGCCCCCTCTCTGCTTTATGGCGCTCATTTAGTACTGCGAGCAACCAGAGTAATGTGCCTGATGAGTGTGTGTGTGTGTGTGTGTGTGTGTGTGTGTGTGTGTGTGTGTGTGTGTGTGTGTGTGTGTGTGTGTAGAGCGCTGATTTAAGGCTGGAGGCAATGAGTGTAGACCAGTGCTGGAATCCAGCTGGCTCCACAGCTAGCTAACCATCAACTAGTAATGAGTCCCTGAGACAGACAGTCTGATAGACAGACAGTCTGATAGACATGTAGAAAGACAGATCAACAGACAGGTACTCAATGGCAGATAATACTATGAAGATGGATAAAAATAAAACTCAAAAAGATAAAAACACGAGGAACAGATGCATGAAATGTGTCAAAATGGACATGACATGTATGAAAGCTTGTATAGTAAGGTTAACACATCCGTTATTTTAATGTACATCCTCTGAATATAATCGACTCTCACGTTCCATCAATGGTAGGACTTGCAGAACTATGTGTTTGCAGTCCCTTTTCAGTTTTGGTTAAAAGAGGAAACCAAAACTGTCATTGTCTTGGAAAATTTAAATAAGATATTTCAAAACACCGGTTATCCAGTCAAAATATAATAAAGACACCACAACAAGATACTGGCGTAACTGTGGAGAAGATAGAGCCTGCCATGCACATATATTTTGGACATGTCCGGTTTTGAAACCTTCTGGACCAGGGTGGGAGAGGAAATGAGTGTAGGGTATTGCAATGTAGTCTTCCCCTGGGTCCAGAGCATATAATTCCAGGACAGACTCCCAGTCAGATATCTCTCACACCAAAAAGGTACATGTATAGAATATTAAGAACAGCAGCAATTAAACAACTAAGTAAAAACTGGCTGAAACCAGATGTACTGCAAATAACTAAGTGGAAGGAAACGATGAAGGAAATTTATAACATGGAAAGAATAACGCCTCACAGCTAGAAGATCCCCGGTTCGCGTCCCGGTCGGGACGCCTGGGATCTTTCTGTGTGGAGTTTGCATGTTCTCCCTGTGCATGCGTGGGTTTTCACCGGGTACTCCGGCTTCCTCCCACAGTCCAAAAACATACTGAGGTTAATTGATTCTTCTAAATTGTCCGTAGGTGTGAATGAGAGTGTGCCTGGTTGTTTGTCTCTATGTGTAGCCCTGTGATAGACTGGCGACCTGTCCAGGGTGTCCCCCGCCTTCGCCCTAAGTCAGCTGGGATAGGCTCCAGCCCCCCCGCGACCCTACAGAGGATTAAGCGGCGTACATATAATGTACAGATAATGGAAGGATGGATGGATGGAAAGAATAACATATAGGATAAGTAATTGTTGTGATGTTTTTGAGTTGTTATGAAGAGGCTCTTGGAAATGGAAGAGCTATGAACAGCTTGAGGGCAACTAGTGAGGAGAAGGTAGAAGTATGTATAGGTGCACATGAATGCTAGTGGACATTTGTACCAACACAAGTACACACAAAAATGTTGTCTGTCTTTTAGTTTCTTATGTTTCTTCTGTCTACTTCAAATGACTATTTGAGGCACAGTGAGCAGGTGCCGTAAAAGCTGACACATAATATAGACATGTTAATGTTTTTTCACTACTTTATTCTTTCCTATACAAACTAAATGTATGATTATTTAAGTAAATGTCAAGACAACAATTTTTTTGTTTGTTTTTTGTTTTGTTTTTTTGTTTTCATTGTCTGTTTTGCCTGTTTCTTTCATTTTTCCAAAAATGGTAAATGAAGAGTATTAAAAAAAACAAACTGTCATTGTCATTAACACCAGTATTATCTTTAGAGAAAGGAGGGCGGGGGTGTTTAATAATTAGCATTAAAAGGTTTGATGCCCTCCCGTGCGTACACACTACATAGCTCTGCTCCTTGATAGGAAGGAAGAATTGCCATAAATTAGTTTCACACTCGGCAGGGGGCATCTGTTGGAGAGAGAGGTCGCACTGCAGGAAACCAGGCACCAGGAAAGAGGACGTCATGACTTTGGTGTCAGTAAGACGGCAGTGTGTTTGTGTCCCAGTATCATTCTGGACATGAGTCGCATTCACAGTGGTTGCCAAAAATTGCGCACGTTGCGGAAAAATGCAAGAGTCCAAATCTCTGATTGATGCACCGCTGATCTGCGCTGTTTAGGCCAGCTTTGTCTGCTCTGACCTGTTAACATCAGTGCTGAAATGAAAAAGCAAGACGTTCAACCACATACCACTCACGCAGAATGTGTGATCCACACTGCAGAGATATGAGTGCGTACATAACAAAACAGTAGGTGTAAGTGTGACTTTTTGTGCTTGCACTCATAGAAACTTCAGTCTCCTTTCAGTGTCTACAATTGATAGGCTACACTTCTCTGGCAAATCTAATGTAAATTTGCATCTTGCCCATGTAGGTAGCTCAAATATTAGGAGGGTACATATTCATCATATGTGCTGCAACGCATGTGTGAAGGCATGTTAGTGCTGACATTTAGTGTGAACCAAATGTTCAGCCAACTTAAGTGACAGCAGTCCTGCAATGACTTTGGGTGTTCACACTGCATTTGCTTCAGAAAATGGCCTCTCTAATGGAAATGTATCATGTATTGTAGAGTAACAGGCGTGTGTGGCTCTTTCATAGAGAATTCAAGCAAACATCAAACAATGGTAAGAATGAAAAGGGAACCTGACATGAATTGTAAGACAGTAAAGACAATATCAACATATAGTGCAACCTTATATCTTTAATTGACAGATTTTTTGGTTTTGGTTTTGTGAACCACTGTCGGCCCATTGTCGCTGTAGGAGACATTCAATATGTGTTGGGCTTTGGTTTCCATTTACAAGCAGATGGTACGCAGAGAGTTTTGCAAGATGCCTTTAAACACATAACCTATACAAAAACCGCACAGACACATGGGTAACGTTTCAAAATAACTGTGGAGCTTTGATTTCGCACCACTTACCAGGTTTAAATAATGAGGCATTATTGTCTCGCTACAGTGGATCTGTGATTCCTGCCAGGTGTCTGATTGTTCCGGCTCAACGGCTGTCTGATGAAAGCTTGTACTATTGTCTGGGACCAACGTTATCTTGAGGCGCGTTCACCCAAACAATTCATTGCCTCTGTGTAATAGTAGAACACCTCTTATTTCCTCAGATGTATCTGACTTTTCTGCTGTTCTTACAATTACCTGTTGGGACGATTACTGTGGGTACTTGTGACCTGTTAACAACAACAAAAGACAAATCACTCTGGCAAACCGTAGATTGTGATCCTTGTGATGCCTTTGTCTTGAACGAAATAACAGTACATTACAGTCATTTAGTACCTAAGTATGTTACAGTTCCAAAAAGTGAATATATTAATTTAGCAATGCTGTGTTTGTTTTAACCACAACTGATTTCCAATGGGCATTTTGCACTAAACCAATAAAGAAAAGGAAAACTTTTGCCAAACAAAGACGATTTTGTTCAACAAGGTCATTTCCACAATTTAGTAAGATTTCTGTCACATCAACCGGAGACAACAGTAGGCCTGATTTCACGATGATATTTCAAATTTCTGCTTAAGTCCATAAAGCCGTCTTTTTCACAAATGAACTCTTGTCTGCACCAGACAACAGGAGATTGTCCAAGTCAGATGTGTTCTTACTCACTGCTTTAGGCGAGGGGTGGCGCCTGGGTAGAGTACACAGGAGGAGGAGCAGTCGTCCGTAATGATTTTAATCCTACAAGGATTTGGTCAATCTTTCATATCAACAAAGAAGTGGAAGGCAATATACACACAAGCAGAAAAGGGTATGAAGAAGCAGTACTGCCTGCAAACTCGTCGGCACGTTTCTCACCTGATGTGAAAAGTTTAATGTTAGGGTAAACATGGCATGCATGTAAACAGTCTTTATAAGACAAGGGCGATTAGTACATTAGTACAAGTTTTAGAACTAAAAACGGTCACATTCAGAAACTAAAATGGAAAACTGGGGGCTGGTGAGAGATGGAGAGAGAAATGGAGAAGAGAAAGACTATTAAAAGAAATGTCAGAGAACCTAGAGAGAATTCCCATCTCTCAGGTACAGGGTCTGTAGAATCTGCAACATTGCCTTTTCTGTCAGTCACAGGGGTCGCGCCACGTCAAGAAGAGGGTGCAAACACAGAGTGGTGGTGTGTGCAGTCACAGGGTAGGGGCAACAAAATGAATAATCAGAATTATTGGACATGAAAATGCCAATGCATCTGATCATTCTTTAAATGTCACTTGAATGCAGGAAACACATACTTGACATGTAAGCTTGTAGATTTTAAAAGTGAATTGTCACAGATTTCAGTTGATGTAATGATGATAATAAATAAACAGTTTAAATCAAACAACACCACTTTTAGGAGTTTGAGCAAATTTCACTGGTGGTTCAAACGTAAAGTGTAAAAGCATGGCCATTTCACATCTGCACAGACAATAGTGCTTGCATTGCTTTTTTTTTCTGTCCCACAATCCACCCAACCCCCACTGACTTCCTTCTCTCTTTGTGTGTGTGTGTGTCCGTGTGTGTGTCCGTGTGTGTGTGTGTGTGTGTCAACATAAGTGTGTAGATTCTCCCTCTGCAGCACAAAGCTGCCATTGGTTGGCCAGATTTGTTGGAGGGGAAAAAAAAAAAGAGCCGAGTAGCAGGGAGAGTGAAGCAGGGAGATAGTGCTGACTCAGGCACTCGGCCCATTGTTCTCGTCGTCTCGTAACCCTACACCTCCCTGCCTCCAGCCAGACAGCCCATTGGCCAGCCACAAGTGCTGGAGCCAGGGGGACTGCGGTGTTAAACAGCACCAAAAAATCTTATCTCTTCCTCCATTAGTCCCACAATGAGCGAATTCAGCAGCCAAAATCACAATGGACACAGGGCCATTCAGGTTGCCATATCTCTGCTGCATCTTGACGAGTTAGAGAGAGGTATTTTGGTGATAATCGGGGCGTTTTATACAAGGAGTTCTACCTGTTTGTCCCGCTGCTCTGACAGAAAATGAACATATTGTAACCAGGCTTTCTGCATGTGTAGGTGTGTCACTTCTCTCTGTTTGTTGTATTAAAGCTCTGTGAGACCTTGATAATGAAGTTTTGTAGCTTATGCCAATGTTTTCCAACCTTTTTTGGCTGCGAGCCCCTAAAGCAAAACAAAGTCAATCCCTTATCACCAGTTGTATGTGTATCAGCCGTAACAAGTCCAGCCAAAGAGTTTATTTTCAGTTTTTCCTCTTTTAAGAGTCATGAAAAGTAGAAACTCTCCAGTGACTCACAAGAAAGAGAGAAAAAAACATTAGTTCGTCTCACAAAAATGTTTTCCGTGAGTTGCTCATTTCCAAACGCTGACACCTTTCACATTGATTCGTATTAAAACATCTCACCTCAGTCGCAGGTACTTGACGTTTCTTGAAGATTGATTTAAGATATTCTGAGATTCGCGACTGTATAATCAATTTAAGAAAGACAACATTCTGTTTTGTTTTTTTTCCAGTGAATCTAAATAAAGAGAGCTAAGAACTAAGCAGCATTTGTCATCTTATTTCACAGCGCTGTTTCGAAAGACAACCAAACAAACTCTCAAGAACTCCCTCATACGATTTCTACAGAGCGCTGCCAGGCTTTTAAAAACCATAAACATAGCACACATTGTCACATACCACAGGAGAAATGTCTGGGGGGGGGGAGAAAACACTCGCCTTGGGGAGACAGATTACCAGGTAACAAATCAAGGCTCGATAAGAGGAGAAAAGTGAGAGTTGCAGCGGTGCCAGTAATGGGATCCTCAGTTAACTAGACCATTAGATCCTCGAGGTGATAAATTGTCTGTGCCTGCTACAGAGGGCTGAGTTTACCGAGCTGAAACGTGTAAGAAGTAACTGAAAACTTGGTTGTATAATAGTTTTTATGTCACTTTGCATCATCTTTCAGCATATGTGCCTTTGTATCATGTTCACCGGTGCACTGACAGATATGTGTATTGAGTAACAGCGCTGACAGGATTTCCACGGTAAAAAAATAAATAAAACAGTGACACCTTTGTTTGTGTTGAGCCTTTGATGAGAATATGATTATGTGACCTTGACTCAAACACCGTTCAAGACACAGATAAAAAACACAAACAATGCTTGTACAGAAAAGGTGATGAACACACACCAAAACACTTGTAACTAGAATGGCGCTCAGTAGAGCGCATACCTCCGCCAAGACCAAACACCACCCTTTAACACAGTGGAGTCAAATCTAATCTAAAATCTAAAATATCTCATGAAGCATGCTTAAATCTGCTGCATCTTGGGTTCTATTTGGATCTGCATCAAATCTTTTTTGTTGTATTGTTTTAAACATAAGGTATCCAGAGCGTATGGGAGCATCAATACTTTTAACTATTGTATTTCCTATCTTTAACCTGACTCCCATCATCAATATACTTTTTTAAGCCTTTGGTATTCCAGAGCCACAGAATTAAATATAATACCTCATGTGCGCGACTGATAAAGTACCCCTTTAAAACAATGAAGGTCTATGCTTAAAGGAGACTCTTGAAAAGAAGTCATGGAAAATGTAAAAACTCAGGTGAAGAACTACTATAAAACTGATCTTAATTACTTCCCAACACCGTTAACATATTGTTTTTGACATTTCACCTTTGATCGACCAGCATGAGTTACCAGGAAGTCGATCCTTTCCCTCACAAACAAAACAAAATAAAAATGTCAGCTTGTCCTCGAGGGTCATCCTTACATAAGTCTGCACAGGACAACCTGAGATAAAAGAAACGGATGAGTTCTTCTGTCGTTGAGATTAGACCTGATACCTCGTTCTTGAGGGCAGGAACCCAGCAGCTACGCAACAGTGTCGTCTTATTCTCAGAGTGGCGGTTGATTATCATTCTGCCAGTTGTTTTTATAGTACAGCAGTTGGTTACAACCCCTTCACCTTGTTCTCAGGAGCCACAACTTCAGTTATATCCTCCATTTAGTAGTTTGTGTTGTCCTTAAAAGAGCAGCAAAAAATGTGGCCGAGGGAACCGTGAGAAAAGTAATATTATGAAGATGAAGAAATGTCCGCCCTCGAGCACTGCTCAGCCTACACGCGTGTTCACACGGATATATCCACCCTCGACGGCGTTCTCTACGTTCCCAACAGTGAACACATCACATACAGAATCACAGCGATCCATTTCCACGCTCTCATAGCTGAGGCATTGTTTGCCCGTGACGCCCGACAATTAGCTGCTTTTCCCATGTGAGACAATTGATTCCCCTAAGCCCACGTTTATTAGATTCCACCCTGGGTGTATGAATATGGAGGAGGGCTGGCGCTGGGGGCACAATGCCCTGCTCCTGTCCAAGCTCTGCACATCAAGCTTGGTCATGGATCGAAAATTCTGCCCACGGCCGCTCCTTCGAAACAACAAGGCTCTTTCAGCTGGCGGGGCAGCCCAGACTCTAGCCTGGCAGTGCAGCTTTGTGTATATGTGTGTACACCTCTGCTGGGAATGCCGGACAGTAAGTTAAGTGTTTATCCAGTAGCTAGTCCAGTAAGACGAGTATATATAGTATACATTGTATTATAGTGCCCGCTACAGTTTTGGAGCCATCTTCGAATTCTGTCCATTTCTTACAGATTACACAGGATTTGAGCCCCGATTGACTTTCTTGTTTTTTAGCTGCAAAGGTTCAGTCACAAAGGATGATCTATGGACGATCCATCTGCTCTAAAAAAAAAACTCTGCTGAGATCACATTAGAGTGCCTGCAACCTGAAGTGTGACAATGTCTGATATGTCACAACCAAAATCTTGCATCAGTGCATTTACGTGCAGGAGTGCAGTCAATTTTTCTCCTGTAAGCTGATTTCTTTAACACCACTTAAAGGAGAAACCTAGTGTCCGTAATTGATGGTAACGGATTAGATAAATCCAAGTTCCACAGCTGGATTTGTCATGGAGAAAGCAGATTTACTTGCCTGAGTCCTGTTTGTGCATTACTGGATTTCTAATAAGCTTTCTGCATGTACACATGAAGATGGCGAAGGATTTCAGACAGCAGAGGAGCTCATTGAAAAGAGAAGCCACCACACAGGTCACTGTGTCTATGCATTCAAAGGCGAAACACAACAAAGTCTCTCTTAGTCGATATAAGTCGGGTAACCTCATTGAAAATACACCAATTTGTAAAACGACAAAACATTTGCGCTGTTAGAAAAGTGTGTGCAAAATAAGGGCTGTAACCTGATTTAGTGCATGCAAACACACTGCATGTATACTGCAGTCACCCCCCCGCCCCCCCTTTCCCTCTTTTTCCTGGTTCAGGGTGTACAATCAGCTGTCTGGCCCCCTTTTTTCATCCCCATGTTCCTTCAAAGAGTCAAAGCAGGGCCTCTCTGAGGTATTAAATATCTTTATTAAACTACTGCTTTGGGGGCTCCCCCTCAGCCCCCCTGCCTCCTCCTTTTCTCCTCTGTACACCCCAACTATCCTCACAAACTTGGCCCCTGTCGGCGTCTCTTCAAAGGCTCCCGCCATGCGGCTTCTGCCGGCTACCTGCTGCGCTGCAAGATCATGCACAATAGCCAGCGCTGGTCCCCGCTGTGTTAAACTAGGCAAGCTCCTCTACACTCGGCTGGGCCACATCTGACGGGGGGACTTTGGCCAGGCAGAGTCCTCACGATCAGGGAGTTGAGTGAGACAGAGGAGGAGGGGTGGGGGGGATGAGGATAGCGGGGAGGAGGCAGAGTGGATTTCGTGGGCCAGCTGTGTCATGGTTTAGTGACTGCAATCAAAAGACTTGCTCTGGAATAACCAAGTCGTCTGTTGAGCACGAACGTGTGCGTGAAGGTGTTTCATCTTCACACACACACACACACACACACACACACACAAATACCCACAGTCTTTAACAGATGGTTGCTACAAATTTGTACTGTCACAGGTCGGACACCCCTCTCTTTGGGGTGACTGCACACTGGGGCGCTCCTGACTTGCATTATTCTGAAGCTTTAAACCGTGACTTTGAGTCATTACAGTGACATCACGGGAACTCACATGGTTAGCTGCAACAAAATGTTAGAGCACAGATATAGTAGCACTGAACTGTACCAGAAGATCAGCCAAAACGACAAGCTGATTTCTGAATTCTGAATAAGTCTTTTGTTTCAAGCTATAACAGCACACTTTAGAGTCGCCTCTTATTCTGCACCTGGGCACAAATCTCACTATTTAATCAGCATCTAGAGCAGCCACACTCGGATTATCTTGGCAATTAGAAATGATTAGTGACTGACACTGATTATAACAAATTTGTGTTTTTAAAAATCAGACAGAAACAATTATTTTGTGTGCATGACAAAGTCTTAAATCATCAACATCAACATGTGAAAAAACACAAGCGTTGCACTGATATTTGTGTGGTGCGCAACCATCTCGTCAGTTTAACTCTCTGCAGTTTTTTCCCCCCGTTGACTGACTGCTCGTAAAACTATACTTTCTAAGTAGCCTCCCCCAACGCTGCCAGTTGCAGTGCACTCTTTGTCCGCCACAATGTGAGGTGAGGAAACAAAGGCGCCATTGCGGACCCTGAGCTTTTTTTTTGGGAGCCTTCTGTCACTCAAACCCATTGTTGACATGTGCGGCACAAGAGTAGCCAGAAAAAAAGGACTGTGGTTGAGCATCGGAGAAAGTGGGTGTGCCACATCTCAGTTTCTCTAGAACACAGAGTAGGCTAGACTGGTGCACCCCCGCAAAAGTATAGCCATCCATCGAGCTTTAGTCATGTACTAACAGTGCTAATTCAATCACAGCACTGTTACTCTTTAAAGCAGGGTCCTACCAACTAAAAGGGTAGAACGGCATGGCTTAGCTTTAAATCCTAAGTCTTTAAGTTCCCTTTCAAACACCAGCAATGAGATGCTATTCAGTCTTCCTGCTGTTGGAGTTGATCCTTTTGAGTGAAAAAAAATTGAAAAAAGTCTTAATCACTTGAGTCTGTCACCTCTTCTTCGCATGCACTAAGCAAGTGTGTGAAGTCCAACTGAGTACAAAAAAAAAATTGTCCACATGTACTGCGAGCAGTGTTGCAGTGGGGTGACTGATGGCTCTTTTTTTTTTTCTTTTTATCACCACTTGTGATTTCTCCTTCCTCAAATGAGAGCATACATTTTTAGTTGATTGCTACATTTAGTAATCACTCAAAGTCAAACACCTCTTTGAGGCGCTCAGTCACGTGGTTGCTATTAGTCACTGAAACAGCGTAGGCCTTTTGTCACACAGTCACCGGCCTCAGTGACACCAATCAGTTCTTTCTTCAAGAGGTCTTTGTATTCATCCAAAATTGCAATTTCAAGGAGGTTATTTTGAATGTCATGGCTCATCTTTTTTGCATTACTTTGAAGCTCATGAATGCGTCTCGTTACCTTAGGGTCTCCCTTGTGACCGCGCAGTGCAAAATGCCAATGATGACATTCACTTGTTCCCAGTTCCTTTAATTAAACTTAGCAAATCACTCATGGTTGATTTTGTGCCCTGATGCATGATGAAACCTTAGCAGCACGATGGGCTTTAATGGCTTTGTGTTTGATACAGCACTCTCAGCCCTATTTTGCTTAATCTGCATTCCTCAGCGTCAGTGTCAAAGTCAGTGAAAGGCATTTCAACGGTCTATTCTAGCCAAGTTATTGGTTGTATCATTTAACTGACAAACTCCTGCGGACAGATCTGTTGGGCTAACCATTTCTGACTCGTCTTATTCCGTCCCCGCAGGTGCCGGTCCCGAGAGAGTCGGACTTGCTACGACAATGGTGGAGAAATATCCTCCGCAGCTGCTGTAAAGGCTTGTGTCTCGCTGGTCATTAATGTGAGGGTGGCACAGGACACCCTGGCACACCCACGGCTACACGCCTACACCACTGGGGTGAAGGGCTCAGAGGACAATGGCGCTTTGTGTGAGGAGAGAGTCGGAACCCACCCTCTTTGTCCTTTATCTCTACCTCTGTCTACATCTGTCTGTCCGTCTCAGATTTGTCTACACCTCTCTTCATTTGAATTTCTTTATCCAGTTTTATTCTTGCTTTCAAGTGTTTAATTTTTTTTTTTCTCTTTGTCTATCCTGCTTTCAACAACACCACAGCCCTGTATTAATGTAGAAGTGTGTGATGTGAGGTAGTGCCTTCTTGAGGGGCTAGTGCTAACATAGCATGCTTGCTAGCATCTCTCCCAAGCATCCTTCTATTTAACACTGAATTGTGCCATTTACTGTCCCTAGTCATTGTGTGCTGTGGCTCAACATTTCATTCAGTGAAGACTTATTAAAGGCTAAAAAGGTCTCCAGGCTTGCTAGCTCATTAGCTCTGTCACTTACGGAACAATAAATTCACAGTTCATTCAGAAAACGACCTGACTAACTGTATCTTAACTGCCTTTGTGGACTACTTTGTTTAATATATGTGATGACTACTCCTAGATAGACCTAAGAGAGCTAATAAAACTGGCAGAAGTCTTCGTTTATTTTGGACTCTCATGCTCTCTGACATGTGAGCTTACACCACTGTAGGCTAACTGTGTTGGACTTTGGGTGAACAAAAGGTTAGGGTTATTCACCAGCGTTGAATCTGACGCTGCAAAGTACGTAAGTTCATTGCAGCCAATCACAGCAACACTATTTAAAAAACATTTCAATTTGAAATGGTTGTTTGAAAGTGTCTTTTACTAGTAGAGGTTCAAATTTTAAGTTTTGCATTTTCCTCCTCTGGTGTTTGTCACAATTTTTTCCAAAGTTCTCTTTCTTTTCTTTTCCCTTTCTTGGTTGTTTGTTGCTTCACTGCATTTGGTTTTCTACCTCTCACTCTACAGTACATGTGCGAACAAGTGGTCGCATTTGTTGCAACATGTAGGTACGGTGAGGTTTCGGCAAATAAGGTAGTTAATTTAAACACAATATTTTACCTACATTTCTTGATATATTATCACAAAAGCAGTTTACTTTCAACTGAGACAAAATGATTTGCAATAAAAAAATAAAAAAAGAGATATTAAATTGATGTAAACTCATCCATCCATCCATCCATTATCTGTACATATATATGTACGCCGCTTAATCCTCTGTAGGGTCGCGGGGTGATGTAAACTCATGTATTCAGTAATTTGACGATTAACTCCAGTAACAAAACTGCACTTGACAGCTGAGTGGAAAATGATCCATTCTGTGTTTCTGGCTTTAACTTCCCTGTTTCTCTACAGTCCTGTAACTGGACCAGTAGGTCAGCGCGAATAATGTTGGGTTTTGTTCGAAGACCGCGGGCAGTCTGGCTGTGTAGGCATCACAGTACTGCCCTCTGACCCCGATGACATCATATGACTGGCTCTCGTGCGTCTTTCGCGAACCAAAGAGGTCAAGATTATTCAGTAGACTTTCAAACAAGCAAAGAGTAAGTGTCGAGGAGCGAGAGGCTCGGACAATTATGTGTGTTTGCTCTGAGAGGCACCGCTCTCTGTGCGTATGTGTGGTCAAAGTCCCCGACATTGTATGAGACAGCGAGTGTGTTCGTGTGAAAGAAATGTGTGTGGTGGGGTGTGCATGCATGTTTCAATCTGACTTGTAACACTTGTAAAAGCCCAAAGTGAGCTGTTTGTCTCTGATTATTATATGGCACTAATATTACGTCATGCGGTAACGTCGCTGGCGGCTGTTAACTTGCAGCTTGTTACCAGAACATTTGTATTACTCGGGGCTGGTGAAATCACAAAAATTTGACATTGCATCAGTCGACTCTGACTAAGGTTTACTCAGTTTACAACTCACTGTTAATTCTGATAAGAGTGACTCCTCTCTTCTCTTTTCTTCTCTTCTCCTCTCTTCTCTTCTCCTCTCTCATCACTCTGTTATCTGTTTTTCCACGCTCCTTCATACTCTCTTTAGTTCCCTTTTCTCTTTTAGATGTTACTGCTTCAGATTAAAAATGTTTTCAAGGAAATATGAGAAGACAGCAGCCAGAGAGGTGTGAACTGTGCACTAAAGAAGCTGACTTATCTTCTTTGTTGCCATCATACGCAGCTACAGTGACATTTCTCATGATTTCTCTCTGTGTAGTTAAAATAACATGTCAAAAAAGCAAATAAATCAAAAGCTGCTGACTGATGAATGATATTTGCTTTTGATTGTGAAACCCTGGCATTTACATCGCCCACAATGAAACCTGACTAACGATAGTGCAGTCATTGTTTCGGATGTGTTATGCTAATAGTGGCTAACGTGGCCTCAAGATGCTAATCTCAACTAGAGATGAGGAGCAGGCTGCACAGGTCTGGGAGGCTCCATAGTCAAATTGTCTCTTTTGTCATGGGAAGATTCCCAATTGAGTAAAATGCCCAAGGTATCTAAAGCCTTGCTCAGACTGCTAGCCAAAATCTGTTTTTTGGCATATCCAGATTGGTATTAGGCATTTGGTCTGGATGACCAAATGAATAGAAAGATAAATAAAATAAATGAATAGACAAAAAGAAGAAAACAAAAATAATGAAATGCAATGTTTGCAAACTGATCCAAAACCACTATTTTAGGAGGTCTGAACCTCTTTGACTCAGATTTCTGTAAATGAATCTCATTCCGGTCACTCTGATCGCTTATATCGGATTTCAAAGTGTCTTTTGTGCCAGTTGCAACACAACACCCAACGTCAACGTAGAGACCAGAGTCACGCAAGTTAATCAGAGCGACTGAGCCTGAAGACAACACAGAGAGGAACAACCGCCCGAGGAGTCGTGCTGAAATAAACCGTCTGTGACTGTGACTTGACAGCATTATTGTTTGAAGAGCGAGATGATGGATCTCCATTTCTTTTTTTCTTTTCTTTTTGCAGCAGGTAAACATCACCTGAGTCTATGATCACAAACACGCCAGGGATCAAAAGTTCAAAAAACATTTTTTGTTAGTGCATTGGAAAATTGGAGAAAATATTGTTTGATATAAGCAGCCAGCTCCAAAAAGCTTGCTGTTTGATTATCAATTTAGATAGGAGAATACAAGATTGTGTCAGATAACAAGAAAATTAATCACATAGAACTGTAAGAACAGTCAGAACACATCAGAATTTTATCATAAGTGGAACGCAATAAGCGCAATACCTTGCAGTGGCAGCATTTACATCGATGCACCATTTGCCTGTTTACCAAAAATAAAAAAAAACAACTGGGATAGCTCTAAAAAGCACAGAATCAGAACATTAACAATAAACCAATAACATGAGGATGAGTACAATGACAGAGGAAAAGGTAGAGTTAAAAAGACAAGAAGGGATCTGTCATATAACAACACCTACTCAATATATTTATGACAATAAAGTATTGACTGGAATCAGGTTCTGTTTGTACTGTGACATGTTTTGAAAGCCGAGAGTCGATGTGACTTCAGAAACTCTCACGGCAAACAATCCCTCCGAGCAAATCTCAGCTTTTGTCCCACTGTGTTTGTGTTGCATAAATGAAACGTATATGCTGGATACACGACTCCTGACCTGGAAACATGACACTTTGCTGTTGTTGTTGTTGTTGTTGGTGAACATGAGACCGTATGGAGTCAGAGCAAATGAAAAGGCACCCTGGGTATCTGTGATGGCTTGTCGATGATGCAGTGTGTTAGTTAAGAAGTAAGTCATTTCCTCGACTTGACTTCATTTTATTGCTCATGTTGTTTCCTGGAAAGTCTTTCAACACCTACGACTCAAGTCCATTCAAGAGGCCGAGGAGGGAAAAAGAATCGCTCGAGGTACATGTTGTTGAAATAATTACGCAAAGATTTATTATGCAACTTGTACAGGCAAGTGTCCTTCTCACCCTGTGGGAATGTGAATGGACATGTCAGACTGTCAGACTTCTTCAAGACGTTCCGATCTTCACTTTCAGTTTTCAGTCTTCACTATCTGGATCACACTGATGGAATCACACAAGTCTGGCTCTCACCATAACCAGAAAATGAGACTTAATCTGCCTTAAGAGTTAAATCTGAGGGTAATTATTCTATTTTTTTACAGAAAAAAATAAACGTGTTTTTAAGGCAGAGCAAATCAGTTCAGAATGATTCAAGTTGACGTTGTTCTCTTTGTAAGTAGTGGCAAGACACACCAGATGAATTCAGAACATTCACAACAAGAAAATGAGCAGAACATGTGAAAGTGCTGCTAATTAAGTCACATAAAATGTTTTTTAAAAAGACAATGTTACATCTCAAAGTTTCCAAAGCCTCCACTGCTTTTGTATTTCACCTATTTTTGTACTTTTAGTTTCACAGCTTTCACTTGTTTTTTGATATGTGTTGCACACACACACACACACACACACACACACACACACACACACACACACACACACACACACACACACACACACACAGTTTCTACAAGCTCTGTTTCTGTCCAGAGGCACGAGGAGCTCTCAGAGTGGCTCCTCCTGGCCTCTTGAGTCAACAGGGGCAAAAGGTTAAAGGTCAAAACTGATTGAATGAAGCCCAAGACGAGAAGAGGTGGGTGAGGAGGGGTGGTGGTGAGGGGGGCGGAGGAGGAGGAGGAGGAGGGGTGCAGGACACCGGTGGGGGGTGGAGGATGAACAAACAGCAGGGCGGGGGGTGGAGAGATTTTGGCGGGAAAAACGGAGACGGACCTGGAAAGTCACCTCTTGCAGACAGACGGTGAGTCAGAGTCTGACACAGCCGACCTGCAGTGTCTGAATCACACTCACATGCTCATACACGAGCACTGAGCTCAGACACAGTATAAAGGCATGCACACGCGCATAAACACAAGCGCAAACATTGTCAGATACACAACCTCCCTATAACACACACCTAAGAAGCCTACACACTCACACCAAACAATAGGCACACCCCTCGCCGTTGCTCCCCTCCTGCACACACACTGTGAGATGATGTCATCTTTCTTTGCCGCTGCTCCACAAGCATGACTCAACATCTTGTGTGTGTGCTTGCGCTTATTTGTGTGTGTGTGTGTGTGTGTGTGTGTGTGTATGTGTGTGTGTGTGTGTAAAGTTGACTCATGGGGGTCAAGGTCCGCATTTCAAGCCTGATGTCACCTGTCACTGACTAATCCTATGAAACCATTTGAACAAAATGGGATGGAGGGCGGGAAGGAGGGGGAACTTTGAGGGAAACTTCAGGTGTGTGTGTGTGTTTGCAAGAAACAAAACACTTCCTTTGTCCCCTGCCATTCACACTCTTGCTACACATGCACATTAAATCACTCCAGTCTGGTTCAAGTCTTTAATTAGACACACAGACTCACAGTACCTACCATGTTAACCTAAAGAAATACAAACACCTTCCTCTCTGTCTCTTTCACACAACTAATAACGACTCTCCCCTCAGGTATTTAAAAGTGTGCAACCTCCTCTAATCCCGTATTGTGTATTAGCTCCCTCCGCATACACGTACACAATTACAGTCCGCTCACTTCCTTTAAATGAGCAGTGTATAAACACGTTGCCATCACCTCCACTTCGGTTGAAATGATTAGAGCCTGGGGGCCAAATTAAACATCCCCTGGATCCCGGCCTGGGAAATGAACTCATAGCTAAACCCATGACATGGCCCACTAGACATGAAAGCCCTCATAGAGCGGCCCATTCACCAGAACAGGGCAATGGCAGAGTGGCACCGAGCCCGTGCGGATGTGGCAGGAGGGCGTGATGTCAGCGAGGTCTCTGCGTGCTGTGCCAGGCAGCGCGGCAGCCACGGATCAGGCGAGTTGTCCGATGCCAACACAGGTGCGCCGAGGACACACACTAACAGTGACAGCTCGGCAGGGGCCCCCACAGACTTGGAAAACGTGTTGCATATTTCACACTTGTACATACAGTTTGTGCTTCTGTGTGCATGGCGATGAGGATGTAATGTACACGATGTACTCTGTATGTAATTATAGCTCAGTCTGTGTTTTTGTTACATTCAAGAGATGGACCTGAAAGTGGGACCTGAGGCTGCTGGCAGTAGGTACGCCTCGGGCTGCTGCTTTCGAAAAAGAAACATCCAGTGAAATGTAAATAAGTTGATTTAGTCAAGCACTTAAAGCATTTCCATTTTCTGCGCCTAGATACCTCTGCTTCACTAAATTTGAGAGGCATATATTATGCTTTCTACTCCACTGGGACAGCACAAGTGACTAGTTACCTCACAGGTAGTGGTTTTTCAGACTATCCATCTCTATACCTTCGTATCCGCATTCCTATGTGCACTTGTGACCAGAGTCTTTCACAGGGCTAGGCCAACATTTCTTACATGGGAGCTGCACTTACAGTACACAGCCACTGAGCTTGCTAACTCTGTAGCACAAAGCAAACAGGCCGTGACCCAAATGTGAGCAGCAGCAGCAGCAGTGACAGATTGATGTTTTACCGTTAGCTGAGTAGCACAGAGCACCTGGGCAAAAGAAGAGAGCCGCGCTGGTTGCAACAGCCTCCCTCGGTGGTTTATGTTAACACAAAGCATACAGCGCCTGGGCCAAGCTAACCCAGTTTGTCCGGTCTTGGTACGACTAGAAGTGTTATCGTGTAGCTCTGGGTTTCCACAAACGGCCACGATTAGTGATTATTAGCCTCTCCTCCATGTTTTTCATGAATGTCTGGACATCAGCAACGTTAACATCATGTTGTAAGTGCAACACCTACAGCTACAAGACTTTGCGTCACAGGGTCACAGGGAAATGTAGAATGAGTTCAATATTTTCAATTCAAATATTGACGCTGTTTATCGCTTCAGCCGCATCAAAACATTGGCATCGCCTGACCCAATTAGACGCAAAATCCCCATCTTATCGCGTGTTATCATTGACTTTGTATGTGATCTAGTCATGCTAAAAATTTGTGTTGCGCTTAGTCTGAACAGGGCATTAGAGCCAGAACACTTTGGTGGGAGTACATGGTCCTTTTTGGCCAGGAAGCTCCTCAGGACCCCTAAAGAAGAGCTGAAGGACTTGGCTAGTGAGAGGAAGGACATACGGGCTGCCTTGCTTAGACTAGATAAGGACAAGAGATTGAAAGTTGATGGATGGTTAACTGTTTTTGCTGCACTTAAGATATATCGCTTATAATCACCCAGCATACTAGATCACCACACCAGGCTCAGTAAGCAAAAATGGCTCTGTGTCAAATAACTGATTTGCTGCCTGTTATCACAAAGTGGTTGTGTCAAGGTTTTGTTTCTCAGCTGCCTGTGAGTCTCTGGCTGATGATTCATAAAAAGTTCTTGTTATTCCCATGTGGCAAGCAGCATGGGAAATATGGGGCTATAGAACAAAAAAGCTGGTGACATTAAGCAGCAGCCGCACCGCAGCACAACTGAACATAGTAAATATGGGTTTTCTACAATAGTTCATCTGTAATTAGAGATAAATTATGACTCGAGATATATGGCATCCCATTTAGAGGACGACCAATTGCTGTCCCGACGTAAAGATGTAAGGATCCCACTGTTCCCCAGACGTACTGCGGTTGAAACAAGCTGGATTGTGGAATCCCACACAGACACTACATCATGGTAACCAGAGGGAGGGAGCTTCTCCTCAAACATTGTGATGTGTGTCATAGGAAGTTTCCGAGGATGGGTGTATACACTTTCCTTTTTAGCTCATGATTCACACGTTCACACACTCAGCTGGTGCCTTACTCAGTGATACAGTGATTGTGATTGAGAACGCTGAAGAGGAACTTTTTTCAACACAGGAAACAGCTCTGCCCTACGTTCGTGTGACTTTCTTAACTCGACTTCATCTCCTCTTTTTTTTTTGTCGAGACAGCTGGTCATGAGTTATGGCTTCATTGTGTAACATCAGTGGCGTTCACTGATTTTGTACAACATATTTAGCTGTATAATTATTTCTGTGGCCCTTGTCTGAGAAATTACCTCTGTACTGGCGTCAACAGTGATATCTTCACATGGAAACGATGACACTGATATGTCAAATATTGAGCATTTTATCCAAGGCGTGTCTGCAAAATGTCTGTGGTTAATTAACATTAACAGACCAGAGCCTCTGGAGGAATAAAAACCCGGAGTCGAGGAAGGCGCAGAATTCGTTTTTTTAAACTTTTAGGATGAAATAAGTGGATTTATCTCCATTGTCACTTCTCAACTTGTAATGTACTGTCATTTTTTCTTATTTGACTGCTGAACTGAGGAATGTAATATGAAAATGTACTTTACATTATGAATCTACAGAGAAGAAATTGGAAAAAAGAAATAACACTGCAGGATAACTTAGGACTGTTTGGTCAGTGCTTACTTTGGTCAGAGGCTAAACTGAACACAAACAACATCAGACTCTTGTTGCTCACTACCTTGCAACTAATGTAGAGTGAGGTATTCCATCTGCTGCGGCAAACAATCCCGTGGTCAAGCTCAAGCAAATCAGGTGAGGTGAAATTACTTGGTTTAACTAACTAGGCACACTTCGACCGCACCCATGCTCCAACTCTTTGCCTGTTTTTAGAGGCAGCCACTGCCAAGATGGCGACGGTCTGTACCACCCATCTTAAGGTTAATTTCTTGAGGACTGAAGGTCAAGGATAAGCCAGTATCTACTGCTCCAATTTGACCATTCTCTGTTATTTGCCAGAATCACTTCCTCACCTTAACTTTGTCTTTTTTCCATTCTGGTCCATCCAGAGCTCGACTGTTTCACTTTCAACAGTGTTTGGTGCCGGTGGAAATCACCTATCTGTGTCGTTCTAAAGGGCACAACATACTTTATCATTGAATTCAGAGGTTGTGATTCCAAGGTGCTTTTATTAAGGTCAAGTATTATTATGAGCAACTAGCGACTACTCTCACAGTTTCCAGAGGAAGTGAAAGTAGTAGGCAGAGGTGGAGAATATGTTAAAACCATCGCTCAGCACATCAGTAGTACAGTACATCTTCTCTTCAGATCATCCAGACAAATATCAACAAAGACTCAGTGAGAAAATAATTTGTATTCAGATCCTGTTTGGCTGAAATAGTTTTAACACTCGGTTTAGACAGTTCCACTAACAGGTGTGGATTGTGAGCTTCGGGGTCAAGAGGTAACACCGTGTGGACATCTGTCTGAGTCATTCACCTCGCGTTTTTAGCCACATCGCAGTTTTTCTAGTAAAGTGACATGTTTGAAATGCTTGTCCACCACAGGTAAAAGATCCCTCCAGTGTTATCTCCTCAGGTTATCAGTATGGGCTTCCTCTCGCATCAATCGCCACCTGAACGCGCCTACTGCAGCCTTGACACGTATTTATCATTCTCTTAAATAATGGCCGCCTCAGGGCTGCTTTCACTCTCGACTTTTACTCTTTCTGTCTTTGCCGCTTTCCACCCTTTCATCTTGTCTTTCCAAACTCGCTCACTCTTTCCTCGCTGTCTTCCTTTCTCTCACTCAAAAACACGCACACACGCAATGCATGACTGGTTTGTGTGTGAGCGTGCCATTAGCGCAGCTGTGACACAATATGAGGAAGCATTTGACCTTTGACTCATTAACAGGAAAGTGCCTGAACGTGTGAAGCGGCAGCCCCATTAGAAATCTGCATCTGGTGTACACACACACACACACACACACACACACACACACACACACACACTTTAAGTGTTTTGTTCTTTTTGATTTTTTGATTCAACAGCCCACATTTTGGAGGCATTGATCGATCCAGAGATGCTTGTTTGTTTGTCTGTTTTTCTTTTAGTGAGAACAATAGGTGGGAGGGTAGAGAAATGGGTGACTATCTTCACCTTGACCACAAGTGTACCCCAACCTACACTGATAAGAAATGACCTCCTCCCGAACTCCCAGGTTGAAGTGACACACAAACACACAACACACAACACACACACACACACACACAACACAAACAACACAATTTATTCTCTGCAATCAGTACATCCTCTGTGTGTGTGTGTGTGTGTGTGTGACAGAGAAACTGATTTAGCTCAAGTGTTTCTTCAGGAGTGCTGGTCACCATAACAGAGCGGAAATGGACCTCTACTGCCCCCTTCTGGTGTCTGTAACACACATTTTTATGAAAGTTTATCTTGAGTCATCCAAAGACATTCAGAGAAGCAGCATTGCAGAAAATAATTCATCATCATCTTAATCCACCTAAACTGACCTTAATGTTAGTCTGAGTCTTCAAACATATCTGTGAAGAGATGTGATGAAAATGTCCACAATCTCAATGTGAAAACTTATATTGGTCTTTATAAAGATAGAAACACAAGGTCACACACCCACACACACACACACACACACACACACACACACACTGAGCTGGATGTCGTTAGCACCGGTAAGCGGAAATTGAGTAACTCATTACAGTAATGCAGACTCAATAGTGCTCGGTGCTCTTTGTAATCACTTCAGCTACAAGACCACACCTTGTAGGTAAAGTGACTACAGACACACGCACTCACTCACGCTTCAGGAAATGAACCCCATTACCTTCACATGGAGTATGAAAAGTGCTACCAAAACAGCACAGTCACCATTTCATACAGAGTGGCCTTTCACCGATACCATCCACACACAATCAATGCGTGGACACACACACACACACACACACACACACACACACACACACACACACACACACAAACAAAGAAGCAGTTCTCTCCAACATGGGTGTGGCTGACCAGCAGAGGTGGGTTGCCAGACTGAGGTGGGTCTGTGTGTGTGTGTGTGTGTGTGTGTGTCCATGTATCCTGCTCACACATGTTGGAACAGATGAGGATCCATGTTAAAATGATGTCGAGACACTGTTATCACCTTTGCAAAGACGGTTCATTTCAACCTGTTCTTTGCATGTTGTAATATGAACATAAAAACAGACAAAGAACTAAAACAAAACAAAACACTGTCATCCTTCACAAGGTTAGGCAAGCTGCTGCCCCTCCCCCCATCTCTGATCCCATATTTGATGTTTTGATACAGGCAACCAGGTCTTTATGTTTCTGCTTTGAGAGGGCTAAGCAAGTCTTAAATCCCAAATTTATTAAGAAGCGGTTGTTGAAAATTTTGTTACATTCTCTAAGCTTAGATATTGGCAGTAACACTTTGGAAAGAGACACAGTAAGTGCATTAGGTGTTGCAGTGAGTCAGGAGGGTTGACTGTAATGCAAGCAAAACCTCCAGAATGCTAATATCGCCCCCTGCTGGTGAGAGTGTGTAATATGAAACAGTTAAAATTGTCAACCTGAATTAACCATATTGCAGATTTTGGAGAATTTATGAGATTAGTAATCTGTAAATTATTTACAGATGATCAGTAACAGATTTCAGGTGAACTGTTAATCACCTGCTGAAGGCATACAATTGTTGCTAAAACTACAAAGAATCCTAATTGTTTTCAGTTTTAGATAAAAAAGAAAAGAAAAGTAGAGAATCTGCCTTTAATCAAACACAGGAAACACTGATAAACCATTATCTCTGCTTCGAGATAGAAAGTGATTAAGTTCACCACTTACAGCTTAAAGGTTTAGTGTTGGCACGACCAGGAGAAAACACACACAACCTATAATGACTGTGGGACTTTTCTTGCAGTCCAGGAGGGCTGATAGGAGAGGCCTGTATTTGATAACAAACGCAAAGTGACACCAATGTCACCAAACACTGAGATTAAACAGCGGCCGACAGGAAAGAGCCGACACCTAACACACAGAGGGGTGAGGGAAGAGGGAGACAGTGTGTGAGGTAGGAATGCAGATGAGCTTCTGTGTGTGTGTTTGCATGTTTATAACGAACCTCACTCTGTCATTGTTTGGATTACGAAAATGACCGAGTCTCAATGAGAGGACTCCGGGTGGGAAACACTGAAGCTAGAACAATGTTAGAAACACAGCATTCTCTTACTAATTTACTAGTAAACAAGTTTTCCTTTTCTCTTATAAGTGGGTGAAATGTCTATGTTCAATGAGAGACGAATCCCTTCAGCATATTTCAGTAGATTAGCTTGTGTTTATATAGTTCATAAGATGATACGAGTCCACTGATGTTGCTCAGCAAGATCATTGTGGTTATTACAACATCACTCTTAGTAACCTCAGCCACGCTGGATGTTTTTTGATGGTTGGTTGGCTGATTTGTTTGTTGGTTGGTTGGTTTATTGGTTGGTTGGTTTGTCAGCAGGATTACACAAAACTTGGAAAGAGGCTGGGTCTCTGCCCAACCTTAACCTTTAGTGTAGACCCAGAAAAAGGGATGAATCCCGGGTTTCACTCACTCTCTGTAAGATTGACAGATTTCTTTACATTTTCGTTGATTTCTCAGGCAATAACGCATGGATCTTGATTTTTTTTTAATGGCATATTTAGGTAGCTGGTATTTATGAGAGAGTACAACTTGTCGGGCTCCAAATACAAATACAAATGTTGATTTAAATATGTTTTCCTCGAGGGAAGTCTTTTTTTTAGCTGAAGGAGGTGACACACCTCACATCTTGTGACCATTTTCATCTCCCATTTGCTGGTCTGATAATTTGAGTTTTGTTTTGTTTTTTTCTTGCTTGCATGCCTGCAATATGTGTGTAGCAATATGTTCCCTGATCCCAGAAGCTTCTTCCCTCCACAGTCAAAGTTTTGCAATCCCTGATTTGCTTATGGAGTGTCTGATAAATAGTTTTAGTCTCACATTTCTGTGTTATGAATATGAAAACCCTTACAGTCTGTCAGTCTTTGTTCTTTAATAAGGTTGACCTCACAAAAATAACAATAAGTTGTTCAATATGTTCCAGTGGCAGTCTAGAATAAATTATGGCAATATGGTCAGTTCACTGGGTCCAACACAATACGCTCATTAAAATGTACAATACAAACATCAGCACAGCTTTCCAAAGCCACTCAGTGCTCTGTCAGTCATCTGTCATCCATTGTTGTGCTCTTAATCCCACCATTGACAGTCCAGGTTCATTTCCACCATTGGGGACCCAGAATTAATCAGTGGACTTAAATTAGCCCAGGGCAATTAAAACACCCAGCAAATGGGTAATTAATTGACCTTGGTGGTCATTAAGCAATTCATGGAATCAATAAGGGATCAATGGTCACCAGCGACCTTTCATGCTCGGAGCAGATGGGCAGTGGCCACTTAGCTGAAACCATAGCTGGATAACAGTGGAGATGAACTGATCGTGTTTTATTTACCAGACAGATGGATATGTATAGCCCCCATCCTCCTCCTCCTCCTCCTCCTCCCTGCTCATCCTCAACTCTCCCCCCAAAGGTTTTATTTTTAACCCTGAGGACACAGTGAATTTAAGAGCCTAAGCCACTTGTTTTCTCCGACTTCATCGCAAGTTAATACTTGCAATCATCATCAGTCTTGCATCAAACTCACAGAGGGCAACAGTTGTTGTTTTGATTAGTGCTCTTACTCTAAAAAAAAAAATCGTTATTTTCAAGATTTATTAGTCTGTAAATAATTTGCCTGATTAATTGTTTTTCTCTAAAAATTATTCAGTTTTCCATGAAGGAAAAAAACAAAAAACTATTAAAGTGAATCATGCATTTTGCTTGAAAACTCACCCAAATGATAAAACGATCACAAAAACAAAGAAATCGTTTCTGGTACATTTTGTCGATTGATTCTTACATATTCAACTTTCAGCTCAAATTGTCTTTTTGCTGTCTTTACATCATCTCATTGCTTAAATGATTTACCATCTGCATTCAAATGTGCACACAAGCTCACAGGGTGGAAACAGTTATTATCGTTTGTGATTACAAACGAGTGTCCTTGAAGCAGACTGTCATTCTTAAATGTATTCATGCAATCCAACACTCTTACCTGTAATTATGACGTGTAAATATATTTTTAAAAAATATAGTGAGTGTGAATTACATTTAAATTCTGTAACTGTTTTTAAAAAAAATTATTTTGGAGCTTATACATTTTGTATTTTGTAAGAAGGAGATTTGGCTGAGTGTTACATCAGCCTCCCTCTTGAACCGAGGTCTCCTCCTGACCCCAGAGTGGCCAGACTACATGAGGACAAAGGAACTCTGCTCTCTAGTACATCCACCTCCCTCCTCCTCCTCCTCCTCCTCCTCCTCCTCCTTCCCTCCTGGACTTCGACTTCTGCTCATTTAAACTCCACAGACTCCCCCCATCCCTCAAACACACACACCAACACAACCTCCACCCCACCCCCCACCCCTTACCCCGTCCATCCTCTACACTGTCTGCTGATTATGGTCAGCCAGTGATGAGTCGTGTCCTGGACTGGCATGTGGAGACCGAGATGCAGATGCCAAAGCTTGGAACTGAGCTTTGGTCCACATACTAAATACCAGAGGAGCAGAAATTTAACTTTTTAATTCTAATTTCTTCTTTTTACTGTGTAATTTTTGATATTGTCACATGATCTATTTAATATTTTAAATGTAAAATTTAATTATAATACATTTCAGATATAAATATATCAAATATAGATTTAGTCTTTGGTTGATCATAACTTGATCATAGCTAGCTCTATTTCTTTTTCCAAATCTCTCTTAAAAATACAGTTTCAGATTGGTTTTCTCCTGAATTGCGCATTCTTCCTTTTTAATTTGTTTTAATATGTTTGATCAATTCTTATCTATCTTGTTTTATTATTGTATAACTGTATGAATTGTACTGTTGTTTATCATTTCTTTGTAAAGTATTTGTCACTTAAGTGCTATATAAATCAAGTTATTCTAATTGTTATATTATAACATTATAATATTATATTAATTGTATATCTTTATTTTTTTCCATCTCACTAGGTCCCCAGAGAGACGTGGCTGCAAAGGTAGCAGTAGTAGTAGTGGTAGTAGCATACAACATATACAACATGATAGCCAGACATCACAATACAACAGAAGAACAATGATTTTTAGCTATTCCATGACCATCTTTTTTTAAGTTTAAGTTGGGTGGCGTATGGCGATGTATGTCACTGTTTCCTAAAATAGAATATACTTTTACAGGAAATCTTTTAAAAAAAACAACATCATTTTGATTTAAAAATTTCTCCTTTGTCTTTATCAATAGTCATTTTTACAACAAAACTAGAAATGACATAAGGCTGGTGGCTTTATTTTATGTTTGTACTTCTGAAGCCATCTTCTCTGAATCCCAGATCTGTAGAGACAAATGTGGAGTAAACTGAAAATATATTAGAGATATTTTAGTCTTGGATTAAAACATATTTGCCATACTAATGGTAATTTATAGGAATACGTCATCCAGTTGAGCTGAATGGCTCGTTTATGTGTTTTTAATAGTTTTTGGACAACAATAGAGTTCTTAAACATAGATAAATCCAACTATGGCTTCTTGTTAAGCTTTGTTAATACCTCAGTGCAGACACAGACATGGACAGCTGCAGACGTGCGCACTATACATACTACAGTCAGGGTACACCTGCCACACATGCACACTAAAGAACACCATGACGACCCTTGGCAAGGAGAGCCTCTTTGTTTGTCGTGTTTGGCTGAACAAGAAAAAGCCACGGACAAAAAGACCAAAATGGAGTGTGTGAGCACGTAACGAGGAGAGGACCAAAGACCAAGAGGATACAGGAATACAAACCGTATGCAAAGTTCTCGCCATCGTAAGGGTGTTTTGTTTTGTTTTTTTGATGGTTGGTTTGTTTGTCAGCAGGATTACACAAAAACCATTGAACAGATCTCCACGAGACTTGGCAACAGGGTGGATTTTGACCCAGAACTGACCCCATTAACTTTTGATGCAGATCTGGATAAAAGAATGGATCTAGGATTTTTTTTTTTTAATTCCTTTTTTAACATTGGGAGAGCTTTTTTCAATATTTTCCTTAATGGGCTGTATCTGAGTACAGTTTGGTGCGGATCCAAATACAGATTTTCTCTGCATTTCTATTGAGGGAAGTCCTTTTTCAGCTGCTATATGGTAACAAATGGAGGTGGGGGGTTGGCAGAGGGATATGCTCTAATGAATGCAATTCTAAATTTAACAGGATTTGTTGACAAGGAAAATGTAGAAATATTTAAGCCCATAAGCCAAGATGATGGTATTTGATGCAAATGCTTGTCAAAGCCAATGAACAGGATCAAAACAATGTGTGTGTGTGTGTGTGTGTGTGTGTGTGTGTGTGTGTGTGCATGTGTTTAAATGCATCACTTTGGGCAGTGATGTCATTGTTGCTTGGTCTACCCCCACCCGACTCAGTACACACACATAAACACACCCTCACCCTCCTCTCTCCCTGGCAGCACCGGCCAGCTGTCTCTCCTGCTGGTCTCAGCTGACGGAGTACGGGGGGACCGGGGGGTTACGAAGGAAGGAGGGTGGGGGTGGGTGGGTCGACAGCTGAGCAGATGCAGAAGCCCCTCCTGGGTTCGCCGAGGACGGGCTCTTTCCCAGCCACCCCACAGCCGTGCAGCTGCCCAAGGACCAGCTGTCCTGATGATCGCACCAAACAGACCTGGGACTTCCTCTCTGTGGTGGTTGGCTGAGGAAGGAGTGGAGGTGGTGCGGTAGTCGTCGCACTGTATGGACCAGCTGACACTGAACAACCCCAACCCCCAGTTGCCATTACTCCAGACCAAAACCATCCCAGACAAAACATGCCTGGAAATGCACCGTCTCCCCTTTGACCTCTGACTCACACGCAACAATGGTCATCAGGGTTAAACTTATACGTCGCAAATTAGACATTGTCCAGGAGATCAATACATTTGTGTAGAACAAATTAACAGTACCGGTCTAGATGAAAGGCTTCCGTATACTTGAAATAAAAAGTTGTAATTAACATAGCTTCTGAATGGGCTCAATCAAGTCCTGCTGCCAGTGCCAATTAGCTGCAACCTACTAACTCTCTGAATAGAAAAGCAATGACAAACACATTACCTTGTACTTTGTATCTTCTGCGAACCACAGACATGTTGAAAGTTTTCATGTCTTTATGTTGTAACTTTAGATATCTTAAAATTCTCAAGTCTATGATGTGACAACACAACATGTAGTTTTGTCGACGCAAAAAAATGTCTTGACATCTACTTCAATGCATTCTGTGGTTTCTCACAAATAAGTGCCATTACACGAGCTGCATTTACATGGGGCCTAACATTTCGATTACAATCGGTATTAAAAGCCCAAACAGCACACAAATGCTCCTATAAATGCTTCAATCAGAACAAAATGTCGAACGGTTACAGAGGGGTAGTATAAACCTTATTATAAACTTTTTACAAAATAAACATTGTCCCGTGCGAATTATACAGCCTGATTGTTCTGTCTGCTTTCTTTCTGCGCGTACAAACCGCCGTGACGTAAAAGCTAAGTGACGTACATCTTTTTTTTAATCATCATTTCTATTTTTAATCTGAAATATTGTCTACGTGAACATATGCAGCCAATTTATCTGAGTGAACAAAACATTTAATATAAATTTGCACTGTATTACATTTAACAGATGCAGATATGATTGCGGGGCACTCACCCACTTGCCAGTGATGCAAAATGATGATGACAAAGTAAGTGAGAAGTAAGTTGGAAATCTCAATTTAATGATTATTAAAGAGTGGAGTGTTGAGTATCATCATTTAGGCAGTGACGAAGAGTGGACGCGGTCTCTCTCTCTTGTGCAGCTGCTTTAAACTCAAAGAAGACTGATGTGACTGACAGCTGAAAAACGTGGCAGTGTAGACAACCTACTTCATTAAAATTTTGCATATCTTGCACAAGCTTTCAGATATGTTAGCTTTTTTTAATCACTCCACTATAATTTGACTCACTTGTAGACTCTGGCTTCACTCTACCCAAGTTGTAAGTGAATTTATATCAGTGTAAGATAAGTACATTTGTTTGTGCTGTCAGTTATCAGTAAGGGCTAAGGTCAGTGTAAGGCACACATTAACTCCATATGAATGTTTATGTGCTGAAGTGCCATTGCCTCCCCTTTAAACCATATATAGGACAGATAACTCATTTCTATTGCACTTTTATAAAACTAATCAAAAATTGGTTTGACCATTATAGGCTCGAAGGATAAGTTACAGCACTTAGCTGTCCTTGGTTTGCTTCTTTAGCAAAAATGTAACAATAGATAGGGATAGTATATTATGTAAAAGGAGTTCGACAGTTTGACCTTGTCTATGGTCATATCTACTTTAGTTACACTTTATGAGTCCATTAGCACAGCTGGATAAACAGCGCTTAAGTATCACAGCAAATAAATTACTGTGCAGAGATGTGATGCCTGTCTGACTGCCTGATTCATTTGAATTCAATCCCCCCCAGTAGGGTGTTTAACATTTCTTTTGTTACCATTTTTTTTTTCAGATTTTACCTGTGACACACTCAACAGTTACATGCACTTCTACTTCATTCTTTAGTGTTATTCTTGTTCATCTGAGTGGGCGATGTTCGGCCACAAAAAAGAGGTTCTGAGGCACACTGAGACAGGGCACAACATTGTCATGTTATGTCATCTGGTAAGTAGTTCTGCAACAATTAAAAACCTTTTTTTTTTTTTTTAATTTAACTTCGCAGTCCAATTTTTTGCTTAAGGTTTCATACACTTATAAGCAGAGAAATGAATAGATTATATACTACATTCAATAACATTATTGTCTGCACATGTATCCATGTATATACACATATACACGTATATAGTTTTTTGTGGTAGTGTTCAGTGTCCCTGTCTTTCACAATGCAAGTTTGAGGAGGGGTGGAGGGCAGAGCAGAGAGCTGTGGGTGTGTGTGTGTGTGTGTGTGTGTGTGTGTGTGTGTGTGTGTGTGTGTGTGTGTGTGTGTGTGTGTGTGTGTGTGTGTGTGAGAGAGTGTGTGTGTGTGTGTGTGTGTGTGTGTGTGTGTGTGTGTGTGTGTGTGTGTGTGTGAGTGTGT
>JARJLU010015205.1:0-16630 GCA_030272975.1 Sparidentex hasta
TCCACCTGCTCCTCCTCCTCTTCCTCCTCCTCCTCCTCCTGCTCCTCCTCCTCCTGCTCCTCCTCCTCCTCCTCCTCCTCCTCCTCCTCCTCCTCCTGCTCCTCCCCCACCTGCTCCTCCTCCTCCTCGTCCTCCTCCTCCTCCTCCTGCAGGGCATCTTCCTGTTCCACCTGGTGAACTACAAGCCGCTGACCTACAACAACGTGTACGTGTACCCGTGGTGGGGCGAGGTGATTGGCTGGTGTCTGGCTCTGTCCTCGATGCTCTGCATCCCCGTCAGCGTCCTCTACAAACTCTTCAGAGCCAAGGGGACGTTCAGAGAGGTCAGTACTGACGAGCGGTCAGCCGGGCCGACGGCGCCACGGTGAGAATCTGTAGATTACAGTGGATCGCTGATCTGTTCCCAGTCAGGATCTTAGATCGGGGAAGTCGAAGCAACATGTTCTGGATCTCTGAGGTTTTGTCAAGTTGGTCGGATGTTGACAGAAAATGAGGATATTTTTCTGAGTCCAAAAACAAATTGCTAGGAAATTTTTTTCTGTGAAACCAAACAAGTGATTTTTTGCCGGAGAGCAAAATAAATAGATTATTTTTCAAGAGATGTTTTATTGTCTCCTGAGGAAAAAGATCTCTTGATTTTAATATGAAAAAAACATTTCATTCAATTCCCCAAAAGGAAAAGAGATCCTGGAAAAATGTTTTCACCCGAAATTCACTTGTGGAAGAAAAATTCAGTTTCTCCAGTTGTGACATCAGAGAAATAAAGTGTGCAGTAGAAGATAAGATAAGATAAATGCCGTTTCACGACAAAACAAAAAGATCCCGCAAAAGGAGAAAAAATAATTAATGTTATAAAACATTACTGGGCGATTTTAGATTTTTTTTATGTCAGACGAATGAGTGAGAAAATCTGTCTGAGCAAACAAAGAAAATGTTTTCTTCACCTTTTTTTTCTCTCTGGGGTAAAAATTTCACATGAAGGAAAGTTTCTCAGATTTCTCTGAAAAGTTTTTTTATATATATATTTTTATATATTATATATAATTTTATTTATTAACATTTAAAGTGGGTGAAAATATTTTGTTCCAGAAGTTTTTTTGTTCCATGTGAGTAAAACTTTGTCAATGAAACCAAACTAAAACTTCATGTCTGAATCAGTGAGAAACAAAAAAATCCCTTGAATTTGTTTTTCTTTGAGGGAAATATTTGTTCACTGTTTGAGAACGAAGTTTTGGCTGGAGGAAACATTTAGTTGTGTAAAACTCATTTCACGTGAAAAACTTTCTCCGGACGGGAAAAAAAAATGTGTAAACTGAGTTAGAAAAGTTGCCTGAAAAACAGCAATTTTTTCTTTTCCTGGAGAGAAAAAAAAAATCTTTTGTTTTTCAGTAGAATTATTTTTCTTTTTATTTCAATTTCTCAGCTTTTTTTTCACATGTAACAAAAGAACAAAGAACATTTGGCCTCGAAAATAAAACATTTTCAGGGGGCAAAAAATCAGTTTGTTGAAATGATAATGACACTTTTTTTCTCCAGGGATTTTTTTCATGTGTGATTTATTTTTCCTTTTGAAATCATAGTGAGAAAATCAAAATACTCAAAATTTGTGTTACAATATTAAAGTTTCTCCAGAACAAACTTTTTCTCCGAACATCCGACCCGTTTTACAAAAAGAAATCCTGAAAACGTTTTTTTTGTTTTTTTTCTAGGAGAAAATAAGATTTATTGTGAAAAACATTCTCCCGACAAATAATTTCAAAAATGAAATCTGCTGAGAATTTTTTTATGTGGAAAGTTGAGTTGGAAAAACTGTCTGAGAAACAAAGCTAATGTTTTCTTTTATTGGAGAAAAGAATGATTTCATTTTTTTGGGTCCAAACTGTTTTTTCAACATTTCACTCAAGAAAAAAAAAAGTACTACGTTTTTTCTACACGGAAAGAAAATATTAATTTGTTTTTCTCACTTGGTTTTCCACATAAATAAAAAACAAAACCTCACGAGATATTTTTTCTTTTGTGAAACCAAGTGTAGAAACAGTTTTTGTGTCACTCATTTTGACAATAAGAGGCTTAAGTACAATTTTTATTGCAAAATTAATTTCTCTCCTGTGTTCATGATCTGGTCAAATAAAAAAAAGCAAAAGCAACTGAAAAATTCTTTCCAGGAAACTTTTTGACTTTGTGAGTGAAAATAAACGAACATGAAACAATGAAACAAATTTCACTATGAAGCCAGGAAAGAAACTGTGACACAGAGAAGAAATATTTTATTTCAGAGGGAGTCAGACATTTATTATTTCAATCAGGAGAAAAAATCCAGGAGAATCTTTTGTTTTTTTCTTGATGGACAACATCTTTTTTCTTGTCTTTTTCATGTTTGATGTGGTGAGAAATTATTTTCAGGAGAATTTCTTTAATTTTAGGAAACAGTGAAAATCTAATTTCTTTGTGTGAAACAGTGAAATATTTTTTAGACGGAGAAAACATGGTTAGAGAAACCAACACTAGTCGAAGATTTCTATTTGTTTGTTCTATTTATTTCGGTTCGACACAAAAATGTGTATTTTTTATCTCAAAAAAGTCTGACTTTTTCTCTGTTCTAGAGGAAAAAAAGGCTTTTTAGATTTTTTTTCTTCCCAAGGAAGTTACTTGTAGGAAATTTTCTGAGACTACTCTAAAATATTTTCTCAAATATGGAAAAAAAAGGTTTTAATATGCAGGAGAATATATTTCTTCATGTGTGAATCCCGTTGTTTTTTTCTCTACAAAATAAAAGAGAAAATGTTGAAAGTCATTTTTTTCCCAAGAAAAGAAGTTGTTTTGTTTTCCGATGGAGAAAATGTGGTTAGCGAGAAGAGCACTTCTTTCTCCATAACAGAAAAACATTCATTTTTTCTTGCCTGAGGAAAATTTCATTACTTTTTGTATAGAGCCAACTTTTTTTTCTCAAGAAAAAACATAATTTTTTCTCAACTAAGGAAAAAAATGTTTTTTTCTCCAGAATACAAAATGTTTTTTTTTCTCAGGGAAAATGTCATTATTTCTCCAGAAACAAATTACTTTGTTTTCTAGAGATTTTTTTTTTGTTGTTGAGGAAAAAAAATGACTTTTTTCTGAGAAAAAGAAACATTTCATCCCTGGCCTGGGAAACTTGATTCTGTACAAAAAACCCTTTTTCTTTTCTGAAAAAAACCCCACCTTTCTTTTTTTAGAGGAACATAAACAACTTTTTTCTTGTCGTTCTTCGAAAAGAATTATTTTTTTTTTTCCTAGAAAAAAAGGGCATTTTTTTCTTTACAAAAAGAGAAAAAGTTTCCTCCTGGAAAAAAGTCCTTTTCTTTCACGGAGAAAGAAGCGCTTGTTTGTCTGACCAAGTTTTCTCCATCTTTTCACTACAAGAAGAACTTCTTTCCCTGGAGAATTTTACTTTTTTGTGATTTTGGGAAAAATTTAATTCAGTCAGTTTCACACATGAGAGAAAAATTCTCTGGATAATCAAAACTGAGTGAGCAAAACTTTGTCAATGAAAACTGAAATCCTGACGGACTGGTTATTCACGGCGCTGTCGTGCTTCCTGTTGTGTTGCAGCGCTGGGCCCACCTGACCACGCCGGTGTGGGGGGTCCATCACCTGGAGTACATGGCCCCCGACATCAAGTCCCTGACCTCCATGTCCCCCGGCACCGACGACAACAAGGTCATCATCTTCGAGAGCGTCATGTAGGCCGGGCTCCACCAATCACAGCACTCCATCTCCATCCATCCCCCCACCACACGACGTCCGACACCTCACGCCACGCCCGCCCTTCAGATTTACCTCCGGACCTCAGAGCGACTCTCCTCCTCGTCTCCTCGTCTCCACCAAAGCTCCTGAGATCCTTCACGCCTGCAGAGGGAGAAGACAGCAGCTCCTCCGGGACACTTTTTATAATCACAGCTTCCTTTTTTCCAGCAATCAACCAACCAAAATTTGTGATTCAAACGAGCAGATCGCCGAGTTCTTTGACTGTAAAGGGCTTCGACTCCTCCGGCTCTCATCAAGAAAATCTAAATATCGTCTCCGTGACTTTTTAAAAGCAGAACGTCACCTCGGAGGAGCTGAAGACGTCTCACTGTGTTCAACCAAACCCAGACGCCGCTGAACGCCTCCGTCCAGCGTCCTCCATCTTGGATGAAGGGTATCAATGCAAACTCGTCTTGGGGTGGGCGGGTTAATCACACACACACACACACACACACACACACACACACACACACACACACACACACACACACACACACACACACTGTGACAGAGCTGTAGACACACTTCCCCTCAGACGTTCACCAGAGGTCGTTTGCATCGTAACAGGACTTCAGATCAGTCGAGGATGATTTTCTCTTCAGTCTTGTGGTCGAGACGTCACGTCAGTGATCGTAGCTGCAGTTCTGTCACCACACGACGAAGAGTTAACGTGTAAATGAAGGAAAGTTCCTGTTACGTAGCAACCAGCCGCCCTTGAACTCACCACGCTGCCAGGAAGTTAACTGTTCAGACCCGACACAAAGACAGAAAGTTCATGCAGAACATTTGCTGAATGAACAAGAAGGTCCAAATAATGCAGAATGAGTCAGAGACAGAGTTTCACAGAGTTTATAAAGTGTCTCCAACTCAACAACTCACTAAACTGACACATTTGTTAAGGGAGTCTGGTGCTGGTGGATCTGAAACGTTTCCACACCTGCACTATGATGCTGGTGATGATGATACCGGGTCAGAACAGTCTCTCACTGGTTCCTCTGATCCACACTATTGATAAAAACCTGATCAGGACTGAAGTCAGCGCAGCTCTCAAACTGAATCCTGTGACTCGCGCGCTCCACTGATCCCAGAACAGTGAAAATTAAATTAAATGAAACGCTGAAGATCTCTGAGTGGAGATCGGACTGTTAACTCCTTCATGTTCTGTACTGGACGTCCCTGTGACGAGGTTCAGGTCAAAGGTCGGGCTTTGTTCTGCGTCCCCGGGTCGACTGAAGTGCCAAACAGACTGATCCCAGACCAGGGCTCAGAACTGCCAATCACAACCCGTTCACTCTTCTTCTCTGCCTCGTCTCATCGGTCTCATCAACGCTGAGCTCCTCCCGCCAAACGTCACGCTCTCCTGCGAGCAGCTGAAGGTCGTCGGCGCCGATCGCTTCAAACTCAGAGTGTTTAGTTCCTCGTCAGAGACGGAACTGCAGCGGTTCTTCAGAATCAGATCTGGTCTTTAACGACTGGTTCTGTTCAGCTGTGTATGTTTTGGACTTCTGTGCGAGCGAGAGAATAAAACATCCGGTGGTGAAGAACACGTAGTTAAAAAGTTAATTTTGTCAATCAATACACCAAAAACATTCAAACAATCACATTTCAGTTGATTGATCGTAAACATCGTCGCTCTCTGACGTCACACCCGTCTGCAGCGACGCAGACGACTTCAATTAGGTCTGTAGAAGAAGAACGAGGTGATGACATCAGCTGGTGGAGAGATGAGAGCCGGATGACTCAGCTCGATGCGAGCGTCGCCTTACGTCGTTGTCTTAACATTAGAGCCCATACGGTTGCTTAGCCAATCCCAGAGCCCGGCAGGACGTCCTGCGCACGGCGCCGCTTCATATGCCACCAATCAGCAGTCTGCGGGGGCGTGTCTACAGCTCTGTCTCATAGCAACCTGTCGTGGGGAAACATCACGATTAGAATGTAAAATAAACTAAATCTACATACATTTGCACATTGTTGTACAATAATGTCGCTGGCACTTTTGAAGAAACGTGTTAGAAATCGTGTTTTGTTTTACATATTGTAAAATGAATCAGAGATTTATTTTGTGGAGGCTTTTATTTTGCTGATACATACAGTATGACAGATATATATATTGAATATGTGTGTTATCTATATTTGATGCAGTATGTAATTATGATGATGATGATGATTTCTGGCTGATTGTTCACGTGGAGTCGGCAAACACGAGCAACGGGCGGCGACCGCCTCGAGCTTCAGGCTACCTCACTTCCCATACAAACTTTCAAAATAAACTGCTTTTATTTTATGCAAACGTCCCGTCAGCGGCGTCGGCTGCCAGCAGGAGAGGATCATGGGAAGTGTTTCTGGAAATATTTCCCTCCTCAGCCTGTTTAATGTTGCAGCTTTAAAGGTCCTCCAGCACCGATGAGAATATAATAAACTGAAGATCCGACAGAAAAAATAAAAAACTGATCCCAGAAACTAGTAAACGGCACAGAGTGGGAGCTCTGACGTTTAACGAGCTTTGTGGCTCCACATTGAAAACTCATTGAACAGGTTTATACTGACGAGCGTCGGTGCTCGAGGCCTTGAGGTGTGTCTGACCGGCTCATGTGAACAAGCAGCGGGGCGGGGCTTTTATTTTGGCGGGGTTGCTGCGATGCAGTGATGTAAGGCTTCGTGTGGCTCTGAACACACTACGAAAGGGAATCTTTGTTTCTTTACCTTTTTTTGATTTCTAATTTCAAAGTGCTCGAAACTGAAGACTTTTAGAAGATTTAGATTTATTTTCTGTGTTTTTCTGAATATCAGCGTCCCTGATCAGCCCACGGCTCAGATCCATGTTACGAACAGTCCGATCTGCTCGTCTCCTCCGATGATACATTAACTTCCACAGCCAGTAAAAAAAATTACATGTTTTTTAAATGAAAACATTTGACGGGCTGAATTCCTGCCGACTGAAACAAGAAAAGGCTCATCTGAACAGCAGAACAGCTACCTCACACACTACAACTACATATCCCAGCAGCCAGCGGGAGATTCCAGACACCCATAAGTGGAGCAGCCAATCAGCTCTTTATAATGTTGATTTTACAAGTGACAAAATAAAAACTGAATTTGATTTAATCCAAAAACTGTGACAAACAAAACAAGCCAAACTGAATCTGGGTGTAGAGAAAATTCTGTTTTCCGGCCAATCAGAGCGTCCGTTGGCTCATCGAAGCGTCCTGATGATGAAGACGGACGAGAGCGCCAAAAAAATTAATATTAAACTCCAGCAGCCGAGATGTCACGATGTCGATCCTGAAGCTACCATCGATCAGAGAGTTTATATGTCAATCACCAGAACCAAAACACTCAGCTAGCTTAGTGTTAGCCTGCAGCTAGCTTAGTGTTAGCCTGCAGCTAGCTTAGTGTTAGCCTGCAGCTAGCTTAGTGTTAGCCTGCAGCTAGCTTAACATTAGCCTGCAGCTTCACTACATTTCCTTTTTCAGAGATCCTTTACGATCGATTGTAAAGAGGGTTCACTCTGGACAGTTTGAGAAACTGTTGTGTGAATCAGTAAATGGCAGTTTGTCGGTACAACCATCGATCTGTTGATCGCTGCTGATCCAGACGTGAGTCGACCAGCAGAACCGTCAGTTCTGAGAACTCCAGTTTAACTGGAGAATCAAATCTAAGTGGATGGAGACTCGTGACAGCTCGTGACCTCACAGTGATGCGTTCAGGTCGTATCAGAGTTAACACCAATTTCTGACCTGTAGACTTTTTAAAAGTGCTGTAAAAAAACATGGACGCCAAAGTCTTTCAGTGAAGGAGTTAAAGTTAAACTCGAGAGCAGAAATCAGACTGATCAATGAGGAAGTTGCTGATTGGTTGCACCTCTACAGTGGAGCTGAAGCTGATTGGCTCCTGTGGAGGCTCAGTAGATTAATCAGTGCTGTTTATTAAAGCTCATGAGATTAGAGACGAGATGTCACTGACGACTTGTTTCACTAATCAAACTAACCTGTGGCAGATTTTTATAGAGGCTCGGATCAAAACTGACGTCTGAAACGTAGACGCTTTGATTTTTAATCATCACTGGTTTTTAAATGTGTGGTGTGGACGCATCACTGGGAGGGTCAGAGGGCCAGAAAAAGTGCAAATCTGCAGCCGATTGAGGCAAAAAAGAAAAATGAAATTGTAAAAATCAGATGTAGTTTCATGTCATTCTGTCTTTGTGCTCTTCAGCCAAAAATCACCTTGTTGTGACAGAATCAGGAAAATCATGTCTAAAGAAAAAAGTGCAGCCGCTGGAAAACGTAACAAACTGCTGTAAAATGTTGTGCGATCGTCTGCTGCAGGTTCTGATCTAGATTCTGTCCAACAAATCCTCCGTCAGCTGGTTTCCTGCAGCAGAGCGCCGCTTCCACACAACATCTGAAGTCTGAGTCCCTGAATCCTGCGGCTGTTTAAACTTTTCTTTTATTTTACTGATTTTTTAGATCATTTTTGAAAAATTCTGTCAATGATTTTATAGCCAAAAACATTGCCAACGTTGTTTTTTAACTTCCAAAAGGAAATAGCTGGAGTTTTAAAGGGAAAGTGGAAGAAGACGATTCTTGTTTGTTTCTTACGATCACAAGAATTATTTTTTCTTTTCTTGACTGGTTCGGTTTCATCGACACGTCACTGGTGCTCCTACAAACAGTCTTCCATCGTCATATTCAAAAACTTTCTTACCTTCAAGTTTTTTGGGAAGCTGACCTGAGGTCAGATGTTGTAGCAGTGGAGCCGACAGGGGGCGCTCTCCTCCGGGGGGAAACCTCGTGTGTTCGGGCTGGAAGCAGACGGGAGCTGGACGATGAGACGAATCGTCACAAAGATCATTAGATACAAATAACTTTTGGTTTCACGCAGGTGAAAGTCGACCTGCTGCCTGAGCCGAACGTCAGAGTCAGAACTATATTTGTATAACAGAGTTTACAAAGCAAGGACACAATTACAAATACAAAGGACGATAAAAATAAATTGCATGACATAGTTGAAGTTACAGAGGTAATGATACAAATTAATACATTTGAAATGTTATAAATAACATTGATAAAATAAGTAGAACAGACAGATTAACATAATAATCTCAAGGCGGCTGGAGTAGGTGGCAGCATCTCTGAACTACAACTCACAGCCGTCCAATCACAGTCCTGGTTCTGGTTCTGGTTCTGGTGGACGACATGTTGGAGCTGAAAGACGTTTAGAGTAAAGAACGAGTCATCAGTCACGTCTGACAGAGAACGCAGCATCATCAGCAAATGTGTCGTCCAGTCCAACAGACACACGTTCAGATTCAGTCTCACAGATCGTTATCAGTGATAATCATCCAGAGTGATCGTCCGTAAATCCACTCACACATCGCAGATCACAGATCACAGATCAGACATCACAGATCACAGATCACAGATCACACATCGCAGATCACAGATCACAGATCAGAGATCACAGATCAGACATCACAGATCACAGATCACAGATCACAGATCAGACATCACAGATCACAGATCAGAGATCACAGATCAGAGATCACACATCGCAGATCACAGATCAGAGATCAGAGATCACAGATCAGAGATCAGAGATCAGAGATCACAGATCACAGATCACAGATCACAGATCAGAGATCGGTCACTGGGACTTCAGTCTCGTCTGCTTCCGGCCCAAACAGAACCACCTGGTGACCTCAGTCGTCCCGGCATCTTGTCAGTGTGACTCCTGTGAACCGGTCCTCCATCCTAACTGTAGACTAGACAATCGAGTAGTGAATTGTAGCTTAATGAGTATCTGTGTTAACGATAGTAAGACACTCGGGGCTCCGCGCTGACGAGTCACCAGCCAAACATTCACCAAGTCGACCATGAAAGCGTCAGCTGAGCCCTGATGATGTAATCTGTGTTTCATTGACCTTTGACCCCTGTGAGGGTCTCCATGCTGTCAGTCACTGTGATCACTGTGCTCATTCACCACCAACTAAACCAACGGCAATAAAACTAACGTCATGACAAACAGCTGATCCGTCTCCATGGTTACTGCCTCGTTTTCTTTGGGTCTTTGTTAAATCTGCGACATCAGACTGTTTACTTCTCAAAGATACAGTTAAGTGTCGTTTGCATCTTCTCTAAACCTCGAGTTGAACACTTTGCTGGTGCAGAGGAGGTTGAACTGACCTCAGCAGCTCTCAGCCGACCTCCTGCAGCAGCGACATGTAGGAGCTGAAAGACGTTTAGAGTAAAGAACGAGTCTTCAGTCAGGTCTGACAGAGAACGCAGCATCATCAGCAAACGTGTCGTCCAGTCCAACAGACACACGTTCAGGTGTAGATGCAGGTGTAGATGCAGGTGTAGATGCAGGTGTAGATCTGGTCTGAGGTCAGTTTCTCTGCTGCAGACTGGGATCACAGCAGACGAGCTGATGGAAACATCTGATGTTTAAATGACTGAACTTTTCTCTAACAGATTAGAACTTGTCACCAGTGGTGAAAGGTAACTGAGTTCATTTACTTTTTCTCCACCATATTTACTTGATAACTTTAGTTTCTTGGTTCTCTGCAGGTGATAAAACTACTGAGACTTTTACTGGAGTATTTCCAGTGCAGGACTTTAGGCTCCTGCAGTGACGGATCTGTAGGTGAGGCCATGTGTTTCTCACGCTCCTCGTGTTCAACCACTCGACCACCTGCGTCTTTACGACCCTGCGGGAGCCTCCTGCTTCTCTGTGATCAAACCTTCTGTGCAGTAAATCGGTGTGAAGGTTCATCACTCGGCGTGTGAGGACGATAAACTCAGTGTTTGTGTGCAGGGACGGCAGACAGAAATACTGGAGGCTTAAAAAAAGTTGCTGCGCTGAGACGCTGTGCTGTCAGCGGTTTTAGACACAGGGCGCTCGGCAGTGAAAGCTGATCTGGGGCGGCTCCGCGGTGCTGTTCAGACCGGTTTCTACTGCCAAACATCCGTTTAGACCAACAGCTGCCTTATTAAGTCTGAGAGGACGAGATGGGACGCTAAGTTTAGACAAACGGAGAGACGAGCGCAGCGTGGGGGAAGTATTCACACCCCAATACCCCCTAATATACAGTATTCACTGTACTCAGTGCGTCTCATATCTGACAGAACCGCAGTATTCGGACTACTGACAGAACCTCTGGTCGTGCTCACATGAAAACAAACTGTAACAAGGTTCAGTTCAGAACTTCAGAATTTGAGGTCCATGTAGTTGCAGTTCTGGATCTTTGGGTCACATCAAGACGACGTGAACAAAAACCAACATTTTCTCTTCTGGAGTGACTGTTTTCCTGCAGAACCAGAACTCAGGCAGAGTGTGAGAACGAGAGCCTGATACTCCAGAACACGCTGAGAATCAACATTCAACAGAAAACACACAGAAACCAGAAACCTGCCGACTCAGCAGAGGCTCCTGTGGTGCAGATACACTTCACCTCAGATGCACACGCACACACGCACGCACGCACGCACGCACGCACGCACGCACACACACACGCACACACACACACACACACAGAAATGTTGAAATATTTGAATGAGGTTTGGTTTAAATAAATCAGCCTGCAGCGTCGAGTGTCTGTTCACTTTATTGAAGGTGAAAACTGAAACAACATTTTTGCCGTCAGCTAACAAACATTCACACAAGCGTCCTCGTTCAAACGGCAGCACAATAATCTGGATTCAGAACCAGAAGAACTATCACATGAGAAAAAACCTAAATACTAAACACACACATGCAAACTCAGCTTCAGACAATCAAGATTTAAATGATCTGTGACACACTGAGAAGTTCATTAAAGGAACAGTTCACGTAAATATGTAACTTCAGTCATTAAGAAGTTTCTGGAGTGAAAAATTAATCTTAATCAAGGTGTAAATCTGATCTGAGATCAGGAGGAGAGGACTGAGGTTAATGTTTGAGTGAACTGTTCCTTCCATCATGACCACAGTGTAGTAAACATACTCAGACTTTAAGTTCCGTCTGGTGACAGCAGACAGTAAAATGAATCAAACATAAAAATCTGATGTAAACATGATCAGAAAGTGAAAACTGAAAATAAACTTGCAGGAATTTCTGGAAACATTTTGTCAATAAAGACGATGAGAATTTTGAATCTGAGCAGTAAACAAGTAAACGGTCATGAAACAAAAGGTTTTTGTGAACGGATCTTCTGAACGGTGGAGGTGAACTTTTGTTCTGGACTCTGGATCAGAAGAAGTCTGAGCTTCTGTCGGATCAGAGGGAAGAACAGACGTGGTGAATATGAGCTGCAGGAGACGAGCAGCAGGCCTGAAGACGCTTCTGACCGTTTCACAAGTCGCGACGCTCAGAGGCCTCGAGCGTCCGCTCGGCTTCATTTCAAGAACAAACATGAAAGTCACTGAGAAAAACAAGCGTGACTTTCAGACGATGATCCGACACGTGACGAGTGAACGATGTTAACTGAACTCAAGAACACAAAAATTCTGTTCTGCGTCATTATTTCATGTTTCCACTGCAGCTGACGGCTCGTCACGGCCAAATCCTCCATGATTGTGTTGGAGCTGCGTGCAAGCTGACGTCAGTTAATGTGAAGTCATCTCCAAAATATCGACGTGTGTTGTATACATGACAATCTTGCATGCGATTTCTTTTCAAAATAAAAGCCAGAAGATTTACAAGCTGTTCTAGACTGAAAAGGTTTGATATCAGCAGGTGCAGCGTCTGACGTGCAGCCATGTGAACTCGTCTTCAGAGATTATAACAGAAAAACACGGCAGGTCGACTAATAATTACTGAAGAACCAGAGAAGAAAAAGTCTTTAAACATCTCTCCACTACACGTGTTCGAACCACATCTGAAGAATCAGTGTGGAAAATGTTTATATATTTATAGATGATCAGCAGATGTATTGATATCTGCACCAGACAAACTGCAGGCTGAACACAGATCCTCACACTCATCCTCATCTGCCGACACATCAAACTGTCCAGAAACAAAACAAACAGATGAAATGTGGTTAACACGGCATGTTTAATAACCACAGCTGCAGGCAGGTTCACACACTCCAGATGTTCACTGAGATATTTAGTCTCCAGAAAACAACAGACGACGTCCTCATCCAGCAAAACACCCCAAACAACTCCGGAGGGAGTTTGGGACGGATGGAAGCAGACGGGAAAACAAAGTGTGTCGTCGCTCTTCAGAGAGAAAATGTCAAAGCCACCAAAACAAAAAGAGCCGAGCCGTTTAAAGAAAAGATGAACTGAGGAATCGAAACAGAAACAGAAACAGAAACAGAAACAATCCTCAGAACTGAACACTTCACACCAACGTCGCCGCGCTGCTGGTCCAATCAACCGTCGTTATTTAATGACCATAAAACACAGAATACAAGCAGAACAAACAGCTGATGGATCATGTTTCTGTGTTCAGGAGAATATTTATCTGATGGTCATGAACAGCTTGTGGGGAACATTTGCAAACTGTTAAGTGATCGAAGCGAAGAGGAAACCGACAGGAGAGTCTGAGCTGCAGTGAGACTCACAGAAACATCAGCTGTGATTTAGCAACACAGTCGTTTGATAAATTAACAAGCTGAAAATCACGATGTGATCTCTGAAAACAGGATGTTTGGGAACGTTTTAATCGGATTTGAATCCACAATGTGCAATATTCTAATATGAGTCTTCACGTCAGGACAGTGGGGGTCTCTGGACTCGGAATGAGAGTCGTCTGCTGCTGCAGAGATCGATCGGACGCTCAGGTGGTTTTGCTCTCCGGCAGCAGGAAGCAGGAATGATCAGAACAGGAAACAAGAGAAATGAAACGAACGTTCACACAGCTTCTCTTTCTCCCGACGAGGCTCCAACACTTAGAAATCACATGACAGAAACCCATCGCAGCCTGCTGACGTCAGCTATTCAGAGGACAGGAAGTGACATCATGCGGCTGAACAGGAGCTGCAGGCAGTTTGTTGAGGAAAGATGAAGATGAAGATGAAGATGAAGATGAAGATGAGGAGCTGGAGGCCGTCTTCGTCCTTCTTAGTCGGTTTTCTTGTCGCTGCTCGCCTGCAGACAAGAAACAGGCGGTAAAAACACAACGTGAGTGCTGTGTGTGTGTGTGTGTGTGTGTGTGTGTGTGTGTGTGTGTGTGTGTGTGTGTGTGTGTGTGTGTGTGTGTGTGTGTGTGTGTGTGTGTGTGTGTGTTTAATGTAAAAACTTGTCATTTAATAAATCGTCTCAGTAAAATCTGAATGTTTCACGATGACGTCGTCACCAGTCGTCCAATCAGGGAGCTCATACTGGCTTGTTAAAAGTTAGTAACTAATAACTTTATTTTATTGACACAGAACATTTAAACTTCAGCAGCCTGAGGTGTGTGTGACCAGCGTTTAACTGCAGGTTAGTACAAGACTGTTAACATCAGGCTGAAGGTTGATGAAGCTACTAACTGGAATCTGGGCGGCGAGAACAACAACTTCAGATTTGTTTTCAGTCAGTGGGACGAAGTTCTGAAGCATCCAGCACTGTTTTTATGTTTTACTTCTACTTTAAGTGCAGTTAGTATCAGTTACTTAGTATTTACATGAGTGACTTTCACTTTTAGCACGATAATAATTGACCACAGCATCTTAACTTTAGCTGAGTTTGATCGAAGAAGGATTCTGATGTCACGAGGACGTCGGAACAGAAAGACAAGCGGCTCCCAGTCGTTTCATCTTCCAGGACGTTTAGTTGACCAATAGGAGTGAAGACCGTCTCCAGCTGACGACTCGTCTTGCTGTTTTTAGACTTTTCAACATGACCGTCAGAATCTGTCACTGTAAATTTTGTAGCGTCAAACTGGATCCAACACGACACGGCGAGCTGATCCTGACCCGTATCAGGTCCACAAACGTGTGGACACGCATGTGTTTCTAGGTAAGTTACATAATCGCCTTCATGTGTGTCGCAGGCAGATTTAAGGTCGACCAGCTGCTGCCACACTGATCTCACACACAGCTAAATATAACAGAGACATACAGGGTCGTCACACTCAGTCAGGAGTTATAGATCGACTATTGATCGGATCTAATCAATTTTCATTTGCTACAATATTTTTAGGTTGTATCTCTGACACAATATGCATCTGCTTATCAATAAATCTCCACTGAAGCTGTGAACGATCAGACTGGACGGCAACATTAATGACCAAATACCTCGATGAGTGATGATGTAGGACGATTATTTATGATCCATAACCATCAATAATGTGGATATAATGAGGAAGGCTGGGCTGCAACAATGAGGATCAATATAATCTGAGATTTCTAATCAGAGTTTAGAAAGCAGCTGCATCTGCAGTCAGTGTCCAGTCGGTCCAGTGTACTGGTACTGGTACTGGTACTGGTACTGGTACTGGTACTGGATCAATGTTTAGCAGAATCATGAAAACATTGTGTGTCATTTCATTCTGCTGACTTGATAATTTAAAAGTTAAACCTCCTCCAGTCTAAATTTCAAGTTAATACTGAATCACAACTTAAAACTGGAGTTTAAAGTTTTGGTGCAGCAGAATTTGAAGCTGAATCAGGATTTAGTCGGGTATTAAAAGTTGGTCCTTGTCGGTGCTGGTCCAGCCTGAGCGGGTAAAGAAAAGTCAGAACAAGCTGAACAGTCTGTAAATCACTTTACTGTGATGAGCCGTTAAAACCAGGAAGAGACGACACTTCCTGTGTAACATCGCTGGATCCAACATCTCATTCCGTACATCATGTCGGCATCATGATCCTGCACCTAATAAAGCCCTCACGACCACAAGACACCAACTCCTGGAAATCACATCTGAGAAAAGTGTTTTTATACTCGCGGCCGCCAGATTGTCCTTTTAGTAACAGCCGGACTGCTTGGCGAGCTGCAGTGTTTACTTAAAGCAGCTGTAGGGAACTTTAGCTTGTTTTAGATTCTGGCGCCCCCTGTGGACATCAGACTACAGAGCAGCTTCTCGTTTGTCTTGTAGGTCACAGAAAAGCTTCAGCGTGACTGTGGACGACATGTGACAGGACGGAGATGCACATGTGAGTTCAGGTTCTTCATCTCATATTCGTCTCAGATGAGATGCAACGTGCTGCATGTGTTCACACGAGTTCAGGCTGATTTACAGCTGAACATTTTACAGACACGTTGAGAGTGAAGACGATGTGAAGCTGAAGGCTGCTGCGATTTAATGACGTGTGTTCAGAACAACACAGGAGCTACAACCAACACACATTTACGTGTTGAAGACTTTATTATTATTATTGTTATATATTATTATTGCGTGTGTGTACCAGCAGTTTGCTGTGCTCCTCCAGCAGTCGGTCGTACTCCACCGTCAGGTTCTCCGCCTGTTTCTTCATCGCACGAACGTCACTGTCAGACTTCTGCAGAGCTGTAAAACACCAGCCAGACGTTTAATACATGAACACATCATGTCATGATCTTTGCAGCAGAACTCGTTCCACAGTTTTTAACGTAGAAACATAAATGTTCAGTATAATCCAGGCCAGCAGAGCCCGGCCCGAGGCTGTGGCTCACGATACAGGAACAGTTCAATAATAACGGAGAAGAAGGACGAAGTCTCGACTGATAACCAGAGAAGACGTGACCTCATCTTCCATCTTCCACATCATAAATACTGAGCAGAACAAGAATCTAAGAGCACAAATGAGCTTCATGATTAAAGAGGAAAAGCGATTTAAAAACCTCCCCCTCCTCCTCCTGCTCCTCCTCCTCCTGCTCCTCCCCCTCCTCCTCCTCCTGCTCCCCCTCCTCCTCCTCCCCCTCCTCCTCCTCCTGCTCCTCCTGCTCCTGCTCCTCCTCCCCCT
>JARJLU010015206.1:0-28133 GCA_030272975.1 Sparidentex hasta
ATATATAGTGATTTACATTGAGGGCATTTGTGTTACCCTGCCGTTAAAAACAATACTTTTTCCCCGTTTTATTGGTATCGGTTCTTGCTGAACAGCGGGTCTGTCTGTGCAGCTTCTCTCTGCTTCCTCACCGCCTGCAGCCTCAGTGGGCGTGGCTTCACGGTGACGGACAGTCAGCGCAGACCGAGACAGACGTGTTGGCTCCCTCGGTCATTACGGCTTGAAAGCATCGTTTACAGACGGGCCTTGTGGTGTCCGTGGACTTGCCCCTATACTGTCGGCAACATAAGTGAAATATTTCCATATTTCGCTCCGTGCTTCTGCTTTTTCAACACGCCTCGGACGGTCGGCAGGAGCACTCATGCCACTTTCAGCTGACAGACATGAGGACTTGTTCAGAGTTCAAAGAGCTGCAGGTTAGCGACAGATAACATCATGGATGGAAGTCAAGCGAGGTTCGTTTTTGTGACCAGTGAATTTTTTTAACCATCAGAGTTGCGGAGGCAGTCAGGGGTGAAGCCAACAGTTTAACAGTCTGATGTGGCTCCACACTGGTAACATGAACTTTACCATAACACGCGCTGGTGTTCACAAGTGTGCTGATCAACAACACCACTTATAAATTATCTATTTCACACACACACAGACACACACACACACACACACGTCGTGGTGTCAGTTCAGACAGTAGCTCTGTATCTTCATCATCATCATCGTCGTCGTCGTCTTACTTTTGGTTGTTGGACGGTTTGAAGAAGTCCACGGAGAAGCCGAAGTAGCTGCCCTGCGGTCCGGAGTAGACGGACGGAGAATCCACGTCCAAATTAAAGGCTCCGCAGCGCTGAACCAGCACCAGGACGACCCAGAGCCCGACAGCTGCCCGTCCTCCTGCCATGGCTGCCGGGGTGCTGCTCCGCGGGTTAGCCGCTGGAAACACGGAGGAAGAGGACGAGGATGAAGGCGCAGAGATGTAGGAGCTAACTGATGTTAGCACTGGCCCGGTGTCGGTCTACTGGTCCGGTGTCGGTCCAGCGTCAATGCGACGACACCTCAGCACCACGATAACAGCCTTCCTGATGGACGACGGCGGGACTTCCGGTCTGTACAGAGCCGTTAAAGAACCGTCCGAACTGGAGCAGCGTCAGCTCGTCTAACCGCTGAGAGCGAACAGAAACACGGATACACACCCGGGGAGAGGCCGTGCTCTGTGTTTGTGTGTGTGTGTGTGCTCACCGCACCGCGGGATCGCAACGTTACATCCGGTTCGTACCTTTCAGAAGAAAAGCACCCAAGGCATTGTGCTGGTGTTGTAAAATACCCATCCGTACTCGAGTAAAAGTAACGATACTGTGGTACAGTAGTTCCGGTATGAATGGTACCAGTAGAATTCTTAAAGTATCTGATAAAAAGTGTCCAAAGTAGGGATGTCGAGACATCACAATACTCACGATAACACGTGATGATCTGATGGGCATGATCCAGAGATGACGTCACAGACTCGGTTTCCTCCTCAGGACACAGTGACGTCACTTATTCACCAACACGCACAAACGCTCAGTGAACTCACTTACAGACACTTTGGATTCAGAACATCCCTAATCCAAGTATCTGTATCTGATCCATATATTTATACATATAAATAAACTTTATACTATGAGTCAGCTGATCGTCACCATCATGGCTATGATGGCTCTGATGCAGCATGTATGATATGAAGTAACTAGTCATCACATTAATGTAGTGGAGTAAACAGTACAGTATTTGTCTCCAGAATGTACTAAAGTAACAGAAAGTGGAAATACTTAATGAAAGCACAAGTACCTCAAAACTGTATTTACTGTAAATTAGTATTTTAATTAGACAAAATAAAATGTGACCTGCTTATTTACCACTTTAGAGGATTCTGCTGAATTATTTAAGGATCAAAACATATTTGTTTATCTCATTGGTTCCTTATTAAATACTAAATACTCTCTTATTGATACTGAAATCAGCCCATAAATAACACAAATGTATAACTTTTTATCACTAGACAACAAACTGAGAAGCTACAGAGGACGTGATGTCGGTCATGTAATAACACAGCTTTACATTCACTAAGCTGAACAGTTAAACATTTACATTTAGGGCATTTAACAGACGCTTTTGTCCAAAGCAGCTTTCAATAAGTATTTGTAATTTGTCACAAGAAAGAAACCACAACAAATCACCATTTATAGACTAAAAAAGAAAAACTTTAACAATGATTTACAGACACATTAAGAATCTATTTCTGATTAAACAAGATACAAATGTGACATATGTTATTGTTTGAAAATATAAAATAACACAATGTTATCATAACAAACAAATGGTAATATAATGTTTTAATCAAACAGAGTGTGGACAGATGTGATTTGTGGCCACCATGTTTGTTTGGATCTCAACATGAATGTGATGTTGAAGACAGAAAACACGAAAATCTGCCTTCATGATTAATATACAGAAGTCAGTTAATCCAATACAGAACTAGATTGCTTTTATTCTGGAGCCCAGTCTCTGTGTCTTCCGGTCTGTCTGCAGTCAACCGGTTCAACTTGAAGCAGCAGAGTCATGACGCACAACAGGAAGTTCATTCCTCAGCAGATTGAAGCAGAACACACTTGTTCAGGTCAGAACAGGCTGATGTCTGCAGCAACAGGACAGGTTAGATTCAATCTGGAGGATTAACTTTGTCATGTTTCCTTGACAGCAGATGAACACATAATGTCATGTGTTCATTCAAGACAGACACAAACTAAGTAAAGTCCAAGTCAAAATAATCAAGTCCTTAATTAAGTTGTTTGCATGTCCTCAGTCTAGACAGCTGAGTTTCAAGTCAAGTCCCAGGTTTAAAAAAACAATCCCAGTCCCTTGTCAACATAGTCAGATCTTAATATAGTGGTCCTAAGTAAGTGCAGTCAAAGTCAAGTCCAAGAAAAAGGTCCTGGTCTTTTACATGGTTGAGTCCTGGTTAAGACAGGGGACTTCAAGTCCCACATAAGGTCCCATATCAGAATAACCAAGTCCTAAATAAAGTCTCCGGTCAACAAAGGCAAGAACCAAGCAAAGTCAAGTCCTAAGTCAAGATAGGAACATCATAAATCAATGGCAAGAACCAAGTCAAGTTGATTCAAAGTTCCAGGTTAAAACAGACAAGTTCCACAAGTCACATGTCTTCAGACAGTCAAGTCCTGTGTGCAGTCGAGGTCAGATCAGAATCAGGAAGTCCTGATGTCCAGATACCCCATCTCCCAATTCAAGTCTGAAGTCACGACCACCAAGAATGGCAAGTTTCTAGTCTAGACCATGTCACTGTAAGTCCTGGGTCAAGGTCCTGATCAAGACCAAAGTCCAGGGACGGTCTGATGTTGTTTTATGTAATTACTTTGTTAACACGTCTAAAAAACCCTGAAGAGACAAAAACATGCTGACATGTTACAGCTCAAACCTTCAAGTGTCTCTCACTAGAACAATGTTGTTTGTGATGCTCAGACGGAGCCACAGCCCAGTAAATCCTCCAAACACACACACACACACACACACACACTGACACACACACCTTTTGTCTTATTTGGCCATGAGCTGCTCTGAATCACCGCTACAATGAAGTGTGCACTCAAGAATGTGTGGCAGAACTCCCCCGAGATCCACAGGAGGGGGAGGTGTGTGTGTGTGTGTGTGTGTATGTTGTGTGTGTGCATGCTTGTGTATTTGTGTCAAAGAGATGGTGTAATGGACATTGTGTAAGTCTGAGTTCTGCAGATTATGTAGCATGCAGAGCTTGATGGACCTTCAGAGACAGTTTACAGGCATCAGATGGGTTCAGGGTCATCAAAGGAGAGAACATTTAAGAGAGATGTCAGAACTGAAGAGGTCCAGAGTTGTTCCTCCAGTTTTAGTGATTAAATACATCAGTCTGGAACATTAGTAACTTCACAGCAGGTTCAATACAACAAACACCTGATCTGTAAAACCTGCAAACCTACAAAATCCCCATTAAAGGTTTATATATTGTATTTATTTCATAACCAAGCGACAGTGTTATGAAATGAATAAATACAATGTTGATGGTTATACCTTTTCAACCCTTTTGGTTTCAGGAGAAACACAACAATAACAATGATCATCATGAAGTTGATGTGCTGAACTTTACAGAACGACATGATGTTCACACTGTTTGTGTCTCTGGATCATCTCAGTCCACCAGCTGCTCTCTGACTGTCTGTAGTGGACTTTGTCTCAGAGAGCAACACCATGAGAGCGCTGACAGTGAACCAGAACAGATAAATGACTGCTGGAACAAAAAGTTCTGTTCTGGTCCATCACTTCTAAACACCATCTAAAGCACAAACAGCAGATGTGATGAGGTGAAGGTACAGCTGTGTCCAAAGGGTGAAACTGTTACTGACATGTGACATCGACATGTCTGGTTTTCAGAGGAGTTCCACAATATATTAACTGAATAACAATATAAAAACGTGTATATATGTACATGTCTGAACTCCTCAGCAGCCATCAGAACAGCTCAGACTGAAGTGAGTAACAGTGATGATGCAGCGTCTCACTGCGGCTCCACGGTGAGCCGCTGTGGTTAACAGTGCTCATGTAACCTCTGACTCCTGCAGTGTGCTGGTGGTTAATGAAGATGCTGTGAGGATGTCTGTAGCTCATCCACAGAAAAAAAAACTGTGAAACAGAAACTCCAGGTCCAAAACAGTCCAGATGACCAGAGAGGACCACAGAAGAAGACATGTAGGAGGCGGGGTTTCATCCTGTGGTGGTATCAGCCATTCTCTAAGGAGTCGCCTGCTGGAGCAGCAGGCAGGAGGAGACTTATCAAGAAGACCCGGTCCAAGTGTGTGAAGGAGAGGTACCGCAGGTCCAAGTGTTTGAAGGAGAGGTATCACAGGTCCAAATGAGTGAACGAGAGGTACCGCAGGTCCAAGTGTGTGAAGGAGAGGTACCGCAGGTCCAAGTGTGTGACGGAGAGGTATCACAGGTCCATGTGTGCAAAGGAGAGGTACCGCAGGTCCAAGTGTGCGAAGGAGAGGTACCGCAGGTCCAAGTGTGTGAAGGAGAGGTACCACAGATCCAAGTGTGTGAAGGAGAGGTACCACAGGTCCAGATGTGAGGAGAGGTATCACAGGTCCAGATGTGAAGGAGAGGTACCACAGGTCCAGATGTGAAGGAGAGGTACCGCAGGTCCAAGTGTGTGAAGGAGAGGTACCGCAGGTCCAGATGTGAAGGAGAGGTACCACAGGTCCAAGCGTGTGAAGGAGAGGTACCACAGGTCCAGATGTGAAGGAGAGGTACCGCAGGTCCAGATGTGAAGGAGAGGTACCACAGGTCCAGATGTGAAGGAGAGGTATCACAGGTCCAGATGTGTGAAGGAGAGGTACCACAGGTCCAGATGTGAAGGAGAGGTACCGCAGGTCCAAGTGTGTGAAGGAGAGGTACCACAGGTCCAAGCGTGTGAAGGAGAGGTACCGCAGGTCCAAGCGTGTGAAGGAGAGGTACCGCAGGTCCAAGCGTGTGAAGGAGAGGTACCACAGGTCCAAGCGTGTGAAGGAGAGGTACCACAGGTCCAGATGTGAAGGAGAGGTACCGCAGGTCCAAGCGTGTGAAGGAGAGGTACCACAGGTCCAGATGTGAAGGAGAGGTACCGCAGGTCCAAGCGTGTGAAGGAGAGGTACTAGTACTGCAGGTGCTTCCTGCTGTCAGACTCTTTCTCTTTTTTTGCACTAACTGGACATTTTCATACTTATATTTATTATAACAACAACAAACTGCCACAGTGTTCTCAGTGTAACATGTTGTGTATCTATAATGTGTATGAGTCCACTCTATGGTTGTCCGTCTCTATGTGTAGCCCTGTGATAGACTGGCCAGGGTGTCCCCTGTCTTCGCCCTAAGTCAGCTGGGATAGGCTCCAGCCCCCCCGCGACCCTACAGAGGATTAAGTGGATGGATTTTGTACTGTTATTACTGTTTATTGTTATATTACTGTCCGTCACCTTCTGTGACAAAGAAATTAGGCTACCTTATTTACGGGACAAATAGAGGAATTCTGGTTCTGATTTTGATTCTGATGAATGATGTGTAATTATATGAACAATATGTTAAGGCAACAACACACATACACACACACACACACACTCTATATGTGCCACTTGGTCAAACAATTGTTAATTGTTACCACTCCAATCAGGAAGTCAGCACTAAAAGACCACAGGTCATTTTTTTATATAACAACAATGGAAAAGGTTGAAGAGAGAGGAAGAGGAAGATGGAGGGTGAGAATGAGAGGGGGAGGACGAGTGAGGGATAGAGCTGGTAGAGGAGGTCAAGGCCAATGAAGACAACAACTGTCAAATGAAATCAGAGCAACCTTAGTTGATCGTGTCATCGATCACAGACTGACACTGCGAGAGGCTGGACAGAGTGCAGTGAGCTAATTTAAGGCCCTCCCACACCGCCCACACTCAAACCAACAGCCAGCTGTCTTCACCTGACCACTCTGTGGCCGGATGTGCTGCCAACTCCACAGTAACGTGTACGTTGGGCACTTGTGTGAGATGCAATAAGTGGGTGGTGCTATTCTCTCGTGCCAGTACTCCAAAAGAACTGCAGTACTCCAAAACATGAAAACAGGAAATGACTGAACGGAAAGCGCACACAGAATTCCCCCCTCCGTGTGGTTCCAAAGGCTTCCAACGCAGCTGAACACACAGAACAGATTTGCTCCCGAACTTGTCCAAGTCTCCCCAAACGTTTCAGATGTGCAGCGGTTGGGCCGGTGTGTTCCTGCCTTTACTGTCGCCTCTGTGATCTGGACATTCAAGACTGCAGTACAGGTAACCAACATTTCTTTCACACTAGTACACCCTGTGTCACAGTGTATCAGCTGGGTGACACCTGTTTACTTCATGACTGGCTGATGTCATACACTAACTGTACAAGTTACTCTACTCTGGGGGAAATATTTTGAGTCTGCATGGGCCACACTCTATATTTTAGTTTTTTTTTTTTTCTAAAGGACTGAGAGATGCAACCATGGTGGAAGAAGGGGCCAAATGTTGTCTAGGGTACAGGAAGCTGCCATTGTAAACTTGGTTTTGGAAAATAATGAAATCAGATTATGAGAAATTCAAAGCAACATCATCCAAGACAACACCATCTTCAACAACACTCAATGAGTCAGTCTGTCCACATCGGCTCACATTCTCGAGCGAAACCACATCAGAATAAAACAACTTTATCAGGAGCCTTTTGAGACTGACTGACTTCTGTTCTATGATTTCAGAGAGTGCTGGAAATGGATGCTCATGCAATCCTACATGAGTTCATCTTTATGAATGAGGCTAGGTTCAACCTAGCAAAGACCAGAAGGGGAGGAAACGTCCACAGATTCATTACGTTCCTGGCCAACATGGTCGAAACATCACAGTCACTGCCATGTCCAATTAACGCTGTGTCCACCACCGTCATGCCAGCCTTGGGCCATACAACCAGTGTTGGGGCTCCTTACTCAAAAAAGTACTATATAACACATTACACATTACTCTCAAAAATAGTAATGCCTTACATTACATGGTTACTCCCTGAAGAAAGTAATAAGTTACATCACGCGTTACATTCTTTCTACTTGTGTTATAAAATCGCCTGAGATGCATAAGATGGAAGTAGAACATACAAAGAAGGAGTGTTCTTTAGGCTCTTTATTACCATCACAGTTTTTACTCATTGCTTGAACACTATAGACACATGCTTAACCAGAGTAACTTAACTTGAAGCTGTTGTTACTATACCTTAAACAAAGTGTAACCATACCTTAAACAAAAGCACTGCTTTGCATTTTAGTTACAATTCTGCAACACATTTGCTCCTGCATACTACACACTATTTAATACATAAGACACACAAGAAATTTTAGGGTACCATTGGGAAAACACATCTATTCAAAATACTTAGACACACACCTGAAAATACTTACTTACAAAACTGAACCTATCAGCCAGCTACAAAAACGTCTCAGTTAAGCCATTTTGAGAACTTTGCTGTACAGGATAGACCAGAGCAGCCGAAGTTTGTTGTAGTCCAGGATAATTTTAGTTTCCATCGTGCTGCTCTGGTCCAGAACTGTTTCACCAACTATGATCAATTTGAAGTTGTGTACTTGCCCCCTTACTCCCCATTTCTAAATCCTATAGAGTCATTTTTTTTTCTGCTTGGAGATGGTGCGTATACGACCGCCACCACATGCTCGTATGCCTCTTCTGCAGGCAGCGGAACAGGCCTGCAGAGCCACTGAGGTGAGGTCAGTCCAGGGATGGAGGATATTCTCCCTGATGCTTAGTGAGAGAAGACATTGCTTGTGATGTTGATGAGATCCTGTGGCCAGACAGACAGACGGCAGGATCCATAAGCCCACCTGCACACAATTGTGTTTTACTGTTTACAGTAGTGTATTGTTTTATTGTTTTATTTTTGCTTTAACTGAATTTACTATACTGTAAAATACACAACTGTAATTTAATGATTTTGAATTGAGTATTTCATTTTTTGGTTGTTGTGAAAATGTGTCTTCTGTGGAACTGAATCAAAACAGTGAAAACAAAAGACTGCAGTGTTTTATATAAAGTAGACTAGTGTGTTGCTGCTGATCTGAAAGTGTGTTCATATGATGCAAGTGGGTATTTTGTCATCAGAGAGACATTTTGACTGTCCAGTGAGATGCTGCCGAGTTATTTTTCTTGCTTCTTTTTTTTCCATATTTTTTCTGCAATTTTCTTTTTCAGTTTACTGTTTTGTGAGCATATTTTTGTTCACTCCAATGTAAATATATCTGCTGTGCATATGTTGCACTGATTTGTTTGGTGAAAAATTTAAATAAAAATAAATATTTCTGTACATGTGAACAATCTGAAGAATTCTCTACAATTTGAACTATATTAGTATCATGGCAAAGCATGATGAAGAGGAGAGTGCTTTTCGTTATGCCCAACAGTGTGTAGCTGGTTGGAAAAAAGTCTGGTAATATGAATGAAATGTGTGCCATTGATTTTGATAATGCTTTATGTGGTTTTGGTTGCAGTGTTTCATTTTGCAGGATGTATGAGGTCTTCTGCTGTGGTTTTGTGAACTGTGTTTAAGGGATATTGCGGTGTAAATTTAATCCATTAATCCATGTTCTAACACACAGTGACACTGAGTACGACCCTCCCCCGAGAGATAAAGTTTGCAGACCGCTAGCTTACGTAGTTTTAGCTTCCTCAGAAACAATCGCACAACAACAATACGCTGCAGTAAATGGGTCCAAGTATAAATCGCCATTAAAAAGCCACAAATAATGCTCAGAACTGCACCAAACTTCAGCAACATTAGAAACAGGGTCCCAGCACATATTTCAACGCATCAAACATTTGATATCGTTGCTGGATTTGTTGGAAAAGATAAACAAAACTCACCTCTCCAGCTGCAGGCTCGTTGTGGGGAAGCCCTGCGATTACCAAGCGCAGTAGAGTTCTGCAGCTCAGTGATGATCATTACTGCTGGACTCTACTGCACTCGGTAATCGACTCGCAGGGCTTCCCCACAGTAAGGAGGCTTCTCAGGTGGTGAGTTTTGTTTATCTTTTCCGACGAATCCAGCAACGATTTATACTTATATTAATACTTGGATCCATTTACTGCAGTGTATTATTGCTGTACAGTCGTTTCTGAGGATGCTAAAAACTATGTAAGCTAGTGGTCCACAAACTTTGTCTCTCGAGGGGGTCGTACTCAGTGTCACGGTGTGTTAGAACATGGATTAAATTTACATCGGAATACCCCTTTAAGTATTTTGATAAAACCAGCCTAGTTTGCAAAATTGTCTTTTAGTAATTGGAAAAAAACTGTAAATCGGGTATGACACATCGGTGTTGGTGTCTGTCAGCGAGTCACGTCCAGACAGCAACACAGTGAAGAAGTCGGGTCAAAGTGGACTGATGGTTTGTAGATTCTAACTTTATTTAAACAGTGAGATGACACTGAGCAGCTCTACGGGACCTGGAACATCAGTGAGTGGACCTCTGAATACAACACAACTCATTCATACAATCACACCCAGCGTGTCCTAACAGTGACTATACACAGAACCAGACCGGGTCTGATGTCAGCACCAGAACAAATGTTCCTGTAAAACACACACATGTTCAAAATCCATGTCCAGTATTCAGTCTCATGTTGTGGCGCCTCTGTGTTGAGGTTCTGTTGGGTCCAAACATTATGTTTGTCTTAACTCCTGGTTCTGTCTTACACACAGCTGGACAACGACTCCTTACACCAGCCAGTGGTCTCTCCTCCTCCTCCTCCTCCTCCTCCTCCTCCTCCTCCTCCTTCACCTCCTCCACCTCCTCCCTGTCACTCCTGGATCCGGCTCCAGCTCACAGGGATCCACTGTGGTTCGTCTTGGGCATCCTGTATGATGGAGCACAGTTGGATGCAGGTGTCCTGCAGGTCATCATTCACCAACACGCTGTCAAAGAACTGTTTGTACTTTGCCTCGATGAGTCGGGACAAGTCCTCCACCTCCAGCAGGTCCTCCTCCTGCAGGAGCACAGACACCCTGTGAGTCACTTTACACATTTATCAGATAAGATGATGCTTTATTGATCCCAGGGAGACATTAGGTTGTGGCAGCAGCACAAAGACTCAGAAGAAAGGAAGACGTAACATGTAGAAACTGAAATGATGTAGATAAAGACAAACGTACCTGCTAATAAAACAGTGAGTAACTACAGTCGTTCTGTTGTCTGGACCAGTTCTTACTGTGAAGGCTCTTTTCACGCTGTAGCTGGTGATGATCCGGGCATCTCTCCTCGTCTGTCTCAGTCTCTCAGGACTCGGGGGTTTGATGAAGATCACGTAGGGCTTCAGTTTCCCCGTGCGCAGCATCAGGATGCTCTGATGATAGAACCAACAGATCTGTGTTCATCCGCTGCAGAAAATAGTCCCAAACAAACGCTCCTGTTTGTTTGATGAAGCAGCTGTTCAGGAAGTCATCATATCTTTCAGCAAGCGTCCTTGACTCAACGTCGTATGGAAACATGTTTTTGAATATGATGAGAAGGACCTTCGTTCTGATTGGTTAATCCTGTCAACTGTGTTGTGAAGTAGTTTAAAGTCTCTTGACATCAGATTTGCATCTCAATCGTGTTCATACAAACAAAATTGGGACACACTCGTAAAAACTTACCTCCAGAATCAAACATGATCAGAAACTAAATAAAGATGGAACAGTTATCAGAGTGTCGATTCATCGATGGAGGCAAACTTTTCTCTATTTTCTGATGTTTTACAGACTGAACAGTTAATCAGTTAATTGATTAAATGATCTACAGATTTATCCATTTTATAACAATCTTCAATTTCAGTCATATATCTCTCATTACATCACAATGCTGACATTATGGTGTTTGCATTTTCCAAGTCAGTTTTATTTATAAATCACAATTTCTTCTGAGGGAGCTTCGCAGTGTGACCAGCAGATGAGCCTGCATCAGAATCTATAGGTCCAGTATGACTAACTGTTCATGAAACTCACTCGTGGTTCTACGTCGACGATGCACATCCGTCCTCTTTTTACCACCTCGTCCACGGCATCAGTGCTCGTCCCGTACAGGTGACCCCTATACTCCCCGTACTCCACAAACCTGAACACACATCAGCAGATAAATATCAGGCTATAAAAGAACAACAACAACAACAATAAAATACATTTAAAAACACTAACATGTTAACAACAGTGGCGATGCTCTCACCTGTGGTTACACACCATGTACTCAAACAGCTCCTTGGTCACAAAGTGGTACTCTCTTCCTGTCTGCTCTCCTGGTCTGATTGGACGAGTGGTGTCTGGAGGAACAGGGCAACAGCCAATCAGAACAGAACAATTATTCACAGATGACTCTCAGAAGAGTCCGACATGGCAGATTACATCCTATTTAAAACAAATGTGTTAAATCAGTGGAGGAGACATACGAGGTACGGGTCCCTGGAAGGTGGAAGGGTTCAGTTTGATGAGTCTCTTCCTTAGTTCATTTACGCCGACACCTGAAGCACCTGGACAGACACAGAACAAGACGTGAGGCTCTGTCAGACTGGACGACAGAGAGGACAAACAGACACACAGAGACACAACAGGGACATACTGATCATTCACATATGTAAACTGAGGGACAACCAGCCAAACACACAATAATTAAAGAACTGATCGTCCGTCCATAGAGTAACTGTTGGTGTCTCACCGACGAGGACAATGAGACGGTGGTTCTCCTGCGGGAGGCGCTGGTACAGACACACCTCCTCATAGGGAGTGGACAGAGCGCTGCTGTTGGGAGAGCAGGAGGTGCAGGACTGACGTCTCCTCCTGTAGGACGTCCTCCTCCACAGCCGGAAACTTTGACGGAAACCAGCTGAAGAGAAGACGACTCATTTATGAATCTACTGGCTCTTTAATATCCAGAAGGAAGAGAAACTTTGGTACTTAAAGTTAATAAATAAAGTCATTAACGTCTGACTATCGGTATCTGTTAGACTATAACAAGGTTTCACAATGAACATAAATGAAACTAACATGTTAATTAACAGCGTCAACAGTTTATTCTATAAATCTTTATTCTATGTGTTAAGTTCATCATTTCATTTATTTATCAACGGTTCTTAACTGAGGACGTCTTCTGCTCCATCATCATCACTTTGAGTACAGACTACAGACAACCACAGTAACTAAGTTCAGTTACTATCTCTAGTAACAATTACAGTAACACCTGCTGTAACTAAGTACAGTAAGTAACTGGGTGTTACCAAGGTAGATCCCATCAGTAACGTCAGCGTCGGCCTCATCTGAAAGAAGCACACATTCAGACCGTGTTCAGAATTTAAATAAGATAATTAAAGCTGCAAGCAGCGATGAACGGGCCCTCACAGTCCACACGTGTCGGGGCATGCTGCTGTCACGTTGTGCCACGTAGATGTATTCAGGGCAAGACCATCTACATGTTTGAGCAATTTTGAGTAGATGGCAAATTGTATGTGGAAGTTAAAATGAGTTGATTGTTTTATGGCGAAGCATCAAAATGGAGCACGCCACCTGTGAGTTATAAGCCAAAACGCACTTTCCTTGATTATAGGGCCACCTAGTGATATCTTCATTAGCAAGACAACGAGGGAGGAACCGCCGTGAATTTCTCTGAGAGTTATTGCATCATTGGCCAGAACCATGTTTGTGATCGCTCTTTCTTGTTCTTGTGTGAAAAAAGGCCCCTCCCTCCTTGTCGCTCTCGAACCTGAATCCTATGTGGAGAGAAATACAGAGGATCTCACAGGAACCAGTATGAACAGTGTTGATATGGTAAATACTAAGCAGTTGATTACTTTTGTAGAAAGATTTGTTTTTACCTGTTTTCTTGTCCAAATGTCCTGATCACAGATGCCACTGTATATCTGCTAAGATTTGGCTGAACTCTCAGTCCAGCCTCCCTCAGCGTCAGTCCGTGGTTCACCACATGTTCAAATAATGTTGCCCGAATTTCATTTGATAAATTTGGTCCTCTCCTTCTCAGGGCATGTATTCCTGCTTCTGGTCTTCCTCGTCCTCTTCCTCTTCCTCTTCCTCTTCTCTACCTCCACCTCGGTCTTGACCTCTGGCATGTCCTCTGCCTTCACCTCTTTCTTCTCCTTCTCTTTGAATTCCTCCTCTCATTCTTACTCTTCCTCATCTTACTCGTTCCATTGCGGTAGAAGACAGGTGAACTCACCTGCTGCCTTTTTGTAGTGCTTGAACCTGATTGGTGTGTCTACAATTAAGCAATCATGTGTTGGTGCACCTGAGTGTTGTGTTTAACCAATTAGATAATGAGTGCATCTGTGTCTAATGTATATAAGTGTGTTTAGTGTTTTGCAATTTAATGTGTGCAGTCATTTGCAAAAAGTGTGAAGCTGACATTGTGTTTATAGTTGTGCTTATTTGGTCCGGAGTTTTGCTCCTTGAGTGTAAGGTTTTTATAATTGTGTACAACTCTTGATTTTAGTGTTTATGCGATCCAAAAAAACTGTAATCTAATAAGTGATAACATAATCAATATTTCAATAAAAGGCTGAAAAAAAGATGAGAGGAAACACTGAACACAGATGCTGTGTGTGAGAATCAGCTGACGTTAACTGGAATGGAGTATTTGTTACTGACAGAAAGTATCTAAGTACTTCTTCTGTTATTAAACTGCTGAGGAGGATCAGCTGATCTCATGGACGCTCTGAGTTAGTGCTCCCAATTATTATATGTTTATTTGTTGTTTTGTGTTTATGATGGGTAAACTTAAAGTTTATGGTGATTGATTGTTTGAGTTGATTGACTGACAGGCCAGCTGTCTGATACCCATTGTGGGTCTGCCTAATAAAAGCCTTGCACCTGCATCTGCAAGCAGTCGTGTGTAGGTGACCAGGGAAAAGCAGAGCGTCTCTAATTCGTATACTTTTCTTTTCATCCTTTGTATTTGGTGTTTAGCAGCAGAGGTTTGGATTCACAATGCTGTGCTGCTGTAAAGCCCTACTCTGTCAACACAGATCCTTCTTCATCAATGATTTCTTTCTCAATCTGTGAAGTCTTCAGTGTGTTCAAGTGAATAAAAACAAACTACTGCTGCTAATCACAGACTGACAGAGTGACGACAGCACAACAAATCAACGATCGATCAGCAGAGATCAATCTGAACATCAGAGTGAGAGACAGAAGTCACTTCACTGATCTGATGGTTGATCGTTCATATTAATGTTCCTCACTGTGTGGGACTCTTTACCTGTGACTGTGTGTTTGTCATCAGCAAGCGTTCCATCGTCCTCTGAAACAGACAAACAAGACTCCTCTGAATAACTGAAGCTGCAGTCAGCAAACACATAGTTAACTATGTAATTAAAGACTTGCAACATGTCTGAACACACTAACCCTCATCAGGCAGCGTCACTGAGGGCAGACAGAACAAACACATGTTAAAACATTAGACTGCCCCCTGCAGGCGGAGACGGGATGGACGTCCCTGCACATTAGTAAACATTAGTGTCACTGATAATATTGATGAGCTCACAGGGTCTGATGCATGTATGAACCTGTAGCGGCTGACACCACCACTGCTCCCTCTGTTTACTGCAGAGACAGAAGAAGATTCAACATTGAAACTGCACATAGAAACAAACTAAAGCATTAAAACAGCAGAAATCAGCTGATTCAGGTCGCTCATTCCTCTACATGAAACTACTACCTCATTAATCAATCGACAAAGAAATAACTGGCAATTTCTTTCTTTGATAACTACTTTGATTAAAAGATTAATTACTTCAGTTGATTCTCAATGGAAAACAACTGAACTCCTCTGATAATATATCAAATATCATATATATGTTTGTATTTTCTGATGTCATTTGTGATGTAAAACAGTAAAATAAAGTTCAGACAGTCAGACACAGCACAGCATTTGAGGGCATCATCTTTTCCTTTGATGTGTCATAGTGTAAATGATTCATTGATAAACTCAGAATAGAATTTGGAGACATGAATTACAATAAGAGTTAGTAGCAGTCTGTTGGCCACAGCCTGTAGATTCAGGAGGAAACATGAAGTGATCCAGATCATTTATTGTTGTAACCACTGAATATGAGAAGTCACTAAAAGTTCTCTCATGCTTTTAATTGAATCTGGATTGATGCCAGTACTGTATCTTACAGTGGAGCAGCTTAAGTTAAATCATATGTATAATGGTATAAATGGCCATGCTCCCAATTATTTATGCTCCAGTATGAAAATGGTTCACACTCAACACAATCATAATACAAGGGCCAGCAATCCTCCCTGTAAAGTACCCAGAGTTGAAAATGCTGCCTCATGTACCTTTTGTTTTACACTGGTATCTTATGAAGGAACAGTTTCCACCTGACACCAAACTTTTAATGTCTGTCTTTTAGAAATCAGGTTGAGGCCTTTTAATGGAACAAGATGACGGATGTATGATGAGTCATGTCTATGCTTGCCTTTTTTATGTTTTTACTAGAGATGTATTTTATTTTCTAATAACTTTTAGTAATGTATTTTTATTTGGATTGTGTCTGATAGTATGTCAGTGTTTTTGTTTCTGTCTTTGTGTGTTGTGTGTTGACACCGAGGACCATGTTGGAAAAAGTGTTATCACTTTAACAAGTTATCCTTTGGATTATGCTTTTTGTCTTAGAATCCAAAAGTAAATCAATCAATCAAAAATGTGTCCAGTGAATAAAATTTGACTACTAGGTGTTCAGATGAGTGACCATCACCTCTTCAGCATGCTGGCAGAGGGAATCAGACCAGCGCAGGAAACCGTACACGGCAGCTTCTTGGCCTGCCACCACTGTCCGTCGGACTGGTCCACCACCTCCAGCAAGTCTCCTCTGCTGAACGCCATCCCTGCATCAGGACATGGAATGGATGAGTCCTGCAGGGGGCAGTAGTCCACCATCGCCCTCATGTACACCTGACAGACAGAGCAGGGAGAGTGTTGGTGGAGGATGGGAGCTGCTCAGTGTCCTCCTGTCAAAAGGTTTTAAAAACTCATTCATTCATTCATTCATTCATTAGTGTATCTTCTTGTTTCTTACTCTGAAAGGTTTCATTTTCATTTTCTATTTTCATTCTGTGATGTGTGTTTTTCACTTTCTGTCTGTGAAACTTCTGTTATATAAACAAAGTTCATTCATTATGATTTTAATTCTTCATAAACTGCTGTTAAACAATGCATGACTGTATTATACTATACTAGAAATGGAACTGGTAGATAAAAACATTAAGTCAAGTTATAATGAAGAATGAAGCTGCAGCAGCATGCCTTTCTGATGAACCGTTTTCATGATATAAGACAGATTTTTTTTTTTTTTTTTTTAATTTTTTTTTTAAATGAGCCGCCATGTTTGTCCAATCAGATGCAGAGAGAGTTTGTGCAGCTGTAGGAGGAAGCTCTCTCTGCTGTGAGGACGCTCAGGTCCAAAACCACAGACAGTCATTAACTGACCAAGTCTGATTGTTGTTGGATTTGATGGTAGACAGACTTGTTTGTGTTTTTTCCAGACTCATCTTTAGATTGATGATGATTGATGTTTGAGTCACAGATATTTTCAGCCTGTCAGGGTGTTGTATTCACATTCACAGTGACTTGATGAGACTGAGTTGTTGAATCATTTCTGAACTGTCTGCTGGATGCTTCTTACCGACTTGAGGCTGCTGCTGCTCTGAGCTGGGTTAGGAATGACTTTAAACAGGATTGTCCCCCGAGACTTCACCTGATGGAAGAGACACACCAGAGTGAACAGAACCAACAGCAGCAGCAAACACTTCAACACTGAGGGACACATTTATGATTCTATCGTTTAATTTCATCATTTGTGGCCTTCAACCTAATGAAACACACTTCTATTGATTGATGATTGATTTCTATTATTTATCAATGATGGGACCCACCAGGATCTGGATGACCTGTTCGGGCTCCAGACCCACCACAGGGTTTCCATTCACTTCCACCAGCAGATCACCGGGATGAAGGAGGCCTGACACACACACACACACACACACACACACACACACACACACACGTGTACACAAGTTGTTGAGTTGATGTCATGTGACACTGAAACATGGTGGACGAGAGTGAGCATTGGGCTGATGGTAAGAAACTTTAGGGTTAGTTTGCTGTGAAGTTGTAGTGTTGTTTTCTTCACTCCTCCTTGTCACTCAAATACTGGAAACAGTCGTCAGTTGTGATGTGACATACATCAACACCAATGTCAGAAGAACTACTTCCCAGTTCAGGAAACGGTGCCATCTGAGGAGCAGCTGAGTGCATCATTACATACAGTCCCCTCCAAAACTACTGGAACAGCGAGGTCAGTTCTTTTGTTTTTGCTGAACTCTCAAAACATTTGAGTTTGACATCTAAAGATGAATATGAGACAAAAGATCAGTTTGTCAGCTTAATTTCCAGGTATTAACCGCATACATAACGGAACACCAAACTTTTAGCTTAACAAAAGTTCAGGAACAGATACAATGAAAATAGATTAGAGTGTATAATTCTTAAAGGTCCCATATTATGCTGTTTTTCATCAATTTCACACAGCTGTCAGAGGTCCAACATCTCTGTATTCAATATGCATTGCCCCAAACCCATCCATGGTCCTGAATTCAGCTGTCTAAAAGTCACTCTACAGAGCTCTATTCAGAGCGGTCTGTTTCTGTGCCTGCACCTTTAAATGAGCTCCGTCTGTCCACGCCCACTTGGAGAGCCCTGACCTGCTACATCCTCTCAGGGAGGGGAAGCCCCTTGGGTTAGCAATAGCATGGGTTAATGTTTACGGTGGATGTATATATGTATCGCTATGGCTGCAGAGATTTTTTTCATTCAACCGAACCAGTTTGACCCAGAATGGGACCCAGAAGGAGAGGCTGCTGAAGAAGTACAGACTCTGTGGCTACAGCAGGACGTTTCAGAATGGTTAGTGTGTCTGAATAATGTTAGTTTGTTCGTATGTGTTGTTACATTTACCACCATGCAGCTAATGGCTAACAGCTAGCGAAAGCTGTGTTTGTCTGCATCGTCTCTGTCTCCAGTCTGCACGTTTCCAGACTTTTTACTGTGACAACCAAGCTCCATCATAATATTATTAACATTAAACTCGCTTCAAACACCATTACATAGCGGACCGAAGCGGAGCTAGCTAGTTAGCTGATTTACAGCTGACTTTACCATACATATTTGCTTGCGATGTGCTGACATCACCAAACCTTTGCATTCTTGTTGTGTGGTGCTTCTCCAGACTTCACCTCAGATTCTCTGTTGGTGTTGGTTTCTGGGTTTCTCCCTTCAGTTTCCTTGTTAATAAGTCTGGAGATTCTCTTCAGTCTCAGACCGTCTTCTCTCCTCTGATGGACTCCTTGGTTGTTTCGTGTTCTGAGTCGTTGTCTTGCTGCATGATGAAGGATCTCGTGGTCAGTTTGGTTCCATCGCTCTTTACATTGGCAGACAGAAAGGTTCTGTAGACTTCTGAGTTTATTTAGCTGCAGCATCATGTGTGACATCATCAATGAAGATCAATGAGCCTGTTCGAGAAGAAGCCATGCAGCCGAGCCATGACATCACCTCCACTTTGTGTCACAGATCAGCTTGTGTGTTTGGGATCCTGAGCAGATGCTTCCTGTCTCATCACGCTACACTTTCCATCACTTTGGTAAAATTCATCTTCGTCTCACTGGACCATGAAACTTTGTCCCAGAACTTCTGAGCCTCGTGTCTGTACTTTTTGGCAAATTCCAATGTGGCCCTTTTGTTCTTATTGCTAATGAGTGATTTCCATCATCTGGTGTGGCCTCTGTTCTTTTGTTCCTGAAGTCTTCTGTGAACACTGAATTGTGGTTCCCCAATACCCTCTTTTTGGTGATGTAACTGACAGTTGTTTTAGAGTTTGTCTTTACAGATCTCACAATGTTTGATCATCAACTGCTGGTGTTTTTCTTTGTCTACCAGTTTGTTTTCTGTTGCTGAGAACACCACTGGTTTCTTTCTTTATTAGGACAGATGGTTGTACTGGCTATGGCCAATGTCTTTTTTGTTTTGGCCCCGACTGATTTTCCATCCTCTCTCAGCCTCAGCCAACAATTGCTTGCTTTGTCCCATAGACAGCTCTCTGGACTTCATGTTGGCTATACCTTTTAAACTATAAATGCAGTCTGCAAAGACAAATCCTGAGTTGAAATTGGCAGTAGATATTCAGCACTTTTTATTGATTGAATAATCAATGTGACAGGGAACACCTGCACAGCAAAAAACACCTTTCAGTCACATGTTCCAAGAATTTTGCTCATTTGAAAATTGCGTAGATTCAAACAAAATATGCTTTCTTCTAAGTTTTATTAAGCTCATATTCCTATATTGATGTCAAACCAAAAACAAAAGAACTTGACTCTCTGTTCCAATAGTTTGAGAGGACTGTAAACACACACACACACACACACACACACACGTAGTTAATACAGTCTTGTCTCACCACTGCGGTCAGCAAGTCCTCCATGAATCACTCTGGCGATGTAGATCTCTCCTGTCTCCTCGTCTCTCCTGATCGTTGCCCCCTGACCGACAGGCAGGCAGGCAGGCAGACAGGCAGGCAGGCAGGCAGGCAGGCAGGCAGGAGGACAGACAGACAGACACACAGACAGACAGACACACAGACAGACAGACAGACATTATTTATTATCTAATAACAGTCTTCCAGCTCATGTTATACTCTATCTTTAGTTCATGGTGTCCTGTAGACATCAGGTCCTGGGTTACAATTTGGTGACAACTTCTCAGCGGATCTGCAGCAGACAGTTTTAACTTAAAGTGCTGATGGAGGGCAACAATTTCTGATTTGTTAGTTCACAATTTATTTCAGAACTTTTTTCACAAATTATACCTTGATAAGTCAAAGGAGAAAATCTGCGATTTCAAAAAGTGTCAGTGTCCATATACAGCGTCTCCAGAGTGAGTGACACCTCTGACAGACACATTAACACATATACTCACAGGAGAAAAAGATAAAACTCAGATGATGAAGATGATGCTGGTGGTGAAGGTGGTGATGGTATCTCGTCTTTCATTCCTCTCTGAAACCCTAGCGCGTGCCATCTATAACCAACTGTCTTTCACAAAACAACCTCCTTGACCCAGGTTTCAGGACTACCCACTCCTGAGATGGCTGTCCTCACAGTGAGGACAGCCATCTCAGGTGCTGCCAGAGCCTCGTCCCGCATCAGTCCTCGTTGTGGTAGAAAAATATGATTCTTCCTTTCCCTTCATTCTGTCCTCATATGCTAGGAGGTCATACGTATCTTGTACAGATGTTAAAGATCAAAGATCTTGTTATATAAACTGTTTCAACATAAGTCATCAGTGTCTATGAATCTTCTTCATCTCTCCTGACAGACGAGCCGAAATTCCACAACACTCGTTCACCTCAACCTCCATGCTGCGTTTGATACTGTCGAACCCTCCTCTCCACTCTGCTGAACTTGGCATTGTTGACTCTGCTCTAACCTGGTTCACATCATACCTGACAAATCGCATCTTTCAGGTCACAAGGAATGACTCCTTATCCAAACCCTGCTTCCTGGAAACCGGTGTCCCTCAAGGCTCAGTAGTAGGACTAGTTCTGTTTTCACCATACACTAGATCACTCGGCTCTGCGGTCACATCACATGGATTCTCTGACCTCTGTTATGCTGACAACACCAAACTGCTCCTCTCTGTTCCCCTCATCCTCCGACACCCACTTTGCAACGCAACATCTCTGTTTGGACAGATGCACATCACATGACACTCAACCTTCATAAAACTGAACATAAAATTCTTCATCCTGGGAAAAGACTGCCCTCTTATGGACCTGTCAGTTACTGTTGCAGATGTCACAGTATCACTGACGTTATCCTCAACGACGGGCTGTCCTGCGCCTCCAACATCACTGCTGTGGACTGATCCTGCAGATTTGCCCTCTACAACATCCACAGGATCCAGTCTTTCCTCACAAGGGACACAATGCAACTCCTGGTCCAAGCGCTGGTGATCTCCCTCTTGGCTGGATTCCCAGCCTCTGTCTTCTTACAATCTTCCCAAATTCTCCCAAGTGACCCACCTCCTCCGTTACCTCCGCTGGCTTCCTGTTGCAGCCCACATCTGATTCAAGACTGGCCTGGCCTTCAAGGCCGTCAACGGAGCTGCACCTGTCTACCTCCAAACACCAGTCAGATCACACGCCCTAGAGAGAGCGCTTCACTAATGTACATCAGCTGGCCAGGTAGTACCACCATCGCTGAGAGCAAACAAAGCCCACTCAGCGAAGTCATGACTCCTCTCTGTTCTGGTGATGATGGTGATGATGGCGGCATTGATGGTGATGATGGAGAGAGTGATGATGGTAGTGACGGTTAAAGAAGAGTCAGATGTTGGTTGAGAAAATGTAATGTCTCTGTACCTTCTCCTCCTGTGTGTGATGGTCCAGAGTCTGGTTCTGATGAAAAATACAACTTTGTTCTTTCAACTAATAGCTTGGATACAGATTCTGATGAAGATCTATGATCAGAGATTTGAGTCTGAGGTCTGCAACTGATGAAGTAAGAGTAGTTGAGCTTGTAGCTATAGCTGTAGTTGTAGCTGTTGTCCAAGCTGTTGTTGTACGGCAGTTGTAGCTGTAACTGTAGTTGTAGCTGTAGTTGCACCTGTAGTTGCAGCTGAGTTGTAGGTGTAGTTGTAGCTGTAGATGTAGTTGTAGTTGTAGCTGTAGTTGCACCTGTAGTTGTAGCTGAGTTGTAGGTGTAGTTTTAGCTGAGTTGTAGGTGTAGTTTTAGCTGAGTTGTAGGTGTAGTTTTAGCTGTAGATGTAGCTGTAGTTGTAGTTGCAGCTGTAGTTGTAGCTGTAATTGCACCTGTAGTTGTAGCTGAGTTGTAGGTGTAGTTTTAGCTGTAGATGTAGCTGTAGTTGTAGTTGCAGCTGTAGTTGTAGCTGTAGTTGTAGGTGTAGTTTTAGCTGTAGATGTAGCTGTAGTTGTAGTTGCAGCTGTAGTTGTAGCTGTAGATGTAGTTGCAGCTGTAGTTGTAGTTGCAGCTGTAGTTGTAGATGTAGCTGTAGTTGTAGTTGAAGCTGTAGTTGTAGATGTAGTTGTAGTTGCACCTGTAGTATCAATTATAATGTAGCTGTAGCTGTACTTGTAGCTGTAGTTGCAGTTATAGATGTAGTTGCAGCTGTAGTTGTAGTTGTAACTATAGTTGTAGTTGCAGCTGTGGTTGTGCTGTTGTAGGTGGCTCAGTCTATTTTATGAGCCCAAGCTCATCAGGAGAGGAGACATTTGGTCTTGAGCCTACTTCTTCTTCTTCTTCCTCTTAGTTGTCAAACATCCAGTGCTGTTACAGTCCTGCTGGTCCTCCACAGGTGCTCTTGAAACTGATCCATTATTGAGCCTCACCTGACCGTTACTCCCACCACCACCTGCACTGTGGGCACTACTAAGGCTCATCACTGTCCTTTTAGATCTTCTATTCATTGGATCTGATGTGGTGAAGCCGTCTGCACAGGAGCTGACAGATGAGGATGAAGAGTAGGAGGAACAGGAAGACGAAGAGGAGGACAACAGGTGGTGAGGATAGGGTGTGGGAGGTTTTCGGACCATCTTTGGACAGATTGAGGAGACCCGTGGAGGAGGTGGGGGAGGAGTGTGTTGTTTGGGCCTGTGTGGAGGAGATGAAACAGGGTGTTTGCTGGCCACGATAAGCCCCTGGAGCTTGTCGACTACCTGGGCCAGCAGGTTGAGCGCCTGGGCGTTCTCCTGCACACCGTCTGTGATCATCTCTGTTGCTGCCATTACCTTCTGGCCCAGACTGCAAACGTCCTGAGTGTCATGCCCAATGCTGCTCGCCACAGCCTGAACGGTGGACCTAAGCTCCTCCACACTGTGTTGTTTGGTTAGATCAGGACGATGACAGAGGATTGGTTGGTTCTGGTTCTGACATTCATTGCGGTGAGGAGCAGTAGTGAAGTGGATCCTCAAGGGATGACTTAACAGTGCATCTTGGTGTTTGTTCTGACATCCAGGTTGACCCCAGTGTTGCCTCCCAGGGGTAGGAAGAGTGCTTACACCCTGCTGTCGTGTGGAGGGATGAGCAGCAGGACTAGAAGGAGCTGTGTGGGCTCTGAGAGAAGTCCTCCCAGCACCAGAGGAGGTCCTGCCAGGTGTGGGGATGTTCCTCGAATGTCCCCCTGTTGCTCCCTTTCTGTAGAAGACAGGGGAGTTAGGGAGGCTGAGACCATATGCTGGGACTGGAGGAGGAGGGTAGGCATAGTCATCACTGCCCCCACCAGAAGAGGTACTGCGCCCCCAGATGTGTTTGTCTGAAAATGAACCTCAATGTAGAGAGGAGGAAGCAAAGACAAAGATTCAAATTAGTGCAGACAGAAACATAAAAGATTAGTTGATGAAAAATACGATGAAACAACACATTTTTTTGATTTGGTGACGATGATACTCAAAGATGAAAAACACTCAATGGATGAACTTTCTGATCAAAGAAGAACTAATGCAGAAATGGATGGTGAGAGGACAGACATGATGTACACTATATTGCCGAAAGTATTCACTCACCCATCCAAACAATTGGAATCAGGTGTTCCAATCACTGCCATGGCCACAGGTGTATAAAAGAAGCACCTAGGCATGCAGACTGTTTCTACAAACATCTGTGAAAGAATGGGTTGCCCTCAGGAGCTCAGTGAGTTCCAGCGTGGCACTGTGATAGGATGCCACCTGTGCAACAAGTCCAGTCATGAAATGGCCTCACTCCTAAATATTCCACAGTCAACTGTCAGTGGTATTATAACAAAGCGGAAGCGACTGGGAATTACAGCAACTCAGCTATGAAGTGACGTAAAATGACGGAGCGGGTCAGCAGATGCTGAGAAACAAAGTGCTCAGATGTCACCAACTTTCTGTATCGTCAATCGCTTCAGACCTCCAACCTTCATGTGGCCTTCAGATTAGCTCAGTGTGTAGAGAGCTTCATGGAATGGGTTTCCATGGCCGAGCAGCTGCATCCAAGTCAGACATCTGCAAGTGCAATGCAAAGTGTCAGATGCAGTGGTGTAAAACACGCTGCCACTGGACTCGAGAGCTGTGGAGACGTTCTCTGGAGTGACAAATCGCACTTCTCCATCTGGCAGCCTGATGGACGAGTCTGGGTCTGGTGTTTGCCAGGAGAACGGTACTTGTCTGACTGCATTGTGCCAAGTGTAAAGTTTGGTGGAGGGGGATTACGGTGTGGGGTTGTTCTTCGGGAGCTGGGCTTGGTCTCTTAGTTCCAGTGAAAGGAACTCTGAATGCTTCAGCACACCAAAAGATGTTGGACAGTTCCAGCTCACAGCTCTGTGGGAACAGTTTGGGGATGGTCCTTCCTGTTCCAATATGACTGCACCAGTGCACAAAGCAGGTCCATAAACACATGATGAGAGAGTTTGGTGTAGATGAACTTGACTGGTAGGCACACAGTCCTGACCTCAACTTGATAGAACACCTTTGGGATGAATCAGAGCGGAGACTGAGAGCCAGGCCTTCCCATCCAACATCAGTGTGTGACCTCAAAATATGATTCTGGAAGAATGGTCAAAAATTACCATAAACACTCCCAAACCTTGTGGAAAGTCTTCCCAGAACAGTTGAAGCTGTTATAGCTGCAAAGGGACCAACGTCATATTAAACCCTATGGATTAAGAGTGGGATGTCACTTAAATCCATATGCGAGTCAAAACAGGTGAGAGAATATCTTTGGCAATATAGTTTGTCTTTCAAGCATCTCGGAGCAGAAATCTGTCCGTCTTTAAAAGTTAAAGTATTTTTATCATGATGTGTTTAACTTTCAGGCCTTGTGCAGGATATCAGTTCCCTGATGTCCTCACAATCTCACACTGATGGTTAAAACTGTTACAACCAGTTCACCAAGTCACCTAATGAATCAAACTCTGACAGCCCTGACCAACAGGATCAATGTTATAAAAAATAAACTAACTCTAATTCTGGAGAAACACAGTCAGTTGCAGAGTCTGATTCCCAAGTTGTGACAGACCGATGCTTTGGGTTGGGTTATAAATTGTCAGTAGTCAATAGATGTGTTCATGTTTTTACCATGTTACTGGAAGTGTACTAAAAGGTTTGAGAATGGAAGAGATGATAATATGTTTAATGCAGAATAGATGCTTCTGTGAAGTTATGAGTAGGTTCCTGTCTTTCTACATTAAATGTGTCCTGCCAGTGTTCACATGTAGTCTAAGCAGCAAATCACACAGAGGCATTGCTAGAAACACATTATATCAGGCCTGGAGCATGCTCCTTTACAGCATCACATGTTCTGGGTTCTTTTGTGTTTAAGAAGGTTGAGATGATCTCAAGTGCTCAGTACAAGAAGCACAATCACATCGCATTTTCCATGACCTAAATTTGATGCCATGGGTTCATAAAGAGCGCTGCTCCACAGGTGCGCCGTGCTGTTAATTCAATCTGGAGGGATCATATTTGGACAGTTTAGTCAGCTATAACATTTTCCTGAACACATGACGCCACATGTAAAACGTTGTGCTTTGAATCAAACTACAACATGAAGAGAAGAGTTTCATTAACCTCCTCACACGGAGGTGGAAGCTTTGTCAGTGCTCTCAGTGCAGGAAGAACACCAGAAACACGGTTCACGGTTATTTAGGTAAACTCCAGTTGACCTGGGACTTTTTTCCTGAAAGACAATCAGAGCACGTCTTCACAAGCTGTATGATGTGTTGAGTGACACTGAATCGTTCCTCTCCCCAGTTGGAACTTTTGGATGTCTTGATGACTTATTGGACAAAGAGTGATGAATGGAAACAGGGACATATGATTGGTGATGTAGTGGAGTGACTGTCTTCATGTCTTCCTCCTCTTACCGTTGCAGGGGACGGGACTAAAGACAGAGGGAGCTGACTGGTTGAGCCCTGTCTTTGAAAGATCTGTGGTTTGTGGGCACAAATGTGAACTTCCTGTTGATTCATAATGGGGGAGAAAGGGACGTGACTCTCCTCTGTCGAGGGGCAAATGTCTGGTTTCACTGTCGATCACCCTGAGCTCCTCCCCCGACCGCGCCCTCCTCGCTGGGACGAGGCGCTCCAATGTGAGGCGACGCAGGCTGCTCCATCGAATAGGAACCAGTCCTGCTCCGTCTCCTACAAACCCCTCGAACACCTCTCTGCTCTTCTGGGACAAAAAATCACAAGCTGAAACCTTCACAGCTTAAAAAAGGAAGATATTTTCTCACATCTTCATCACAACTCTGGGCTTCAGACAAATGAATACAATGACCAATGACTAAACAGATTCTCCTCGAGAACAGTGCCACTTTGTCTCACCAGTGGCTGGTTGTTCTTCACCAGACAAACAATCCTCATGGCCTCCTCATCATCAGGCATCTCATCAGGCAGAGGAGGTAAAACAGGTCCATAGTCTAACTGGGCCACACTGTCGTGGGATGAGAGGAGGGCCTGTCAGTCAGGCACAAGTGACAGAGAGAGAGAGAGAGAGAGAGACAGGTACAGCTGTTAGTACACTGAGAGAGACTGGTGACAGAGAGAGAGAGAGGTACAGGTGACAGAGAGAGAGACATGTACAGGTGACAGAGAGAGAGACATGTACAGGTGACAGAGAGAGAGAGAGGTACAGCTGTTAGTACACTGAGAGAGACTGGTGACAGAGAGAGAGAGAGAGGTACAGGTGACAGAGAGAGAGGTACAGGTGACAGAGAGAGAGAGACATGTACAGGTGACAGAGAGAGAGAGAGGTACAGGTGACAGAGAGAGAGACATGTACAGGTGACAGAGAGAGAGAGACATGTACAGGTGACAGAGAGAGAGAGAGGTACAGCTGTTAGTACACTGAGAGAGACTGGTGACAGAGAGAGAGAGAGGTACAGGTGACAGAGAGAGAGACATGTACAGGTGACAGAGAGAGAGAGAGGTACAGGTGACAGAGAGAGAGAGAGGTACAGGTGACAGAGAGAGAGACATGTACAGGTGACAGAGAGAGAGAGAGGTACAGGTGACAGAGAGAGAGACATGTACAGGTGACAGAGAGAGAGACATGTACAGGTGACAGAGAGAGAGAGCATGTACAGGTGACAGAGAGAGAGAGAGGTACAGGTGACAGAGAGAGAGACATGTACAGGTGACAGAGAGAGAGACATGTACAGGTGACAGAGAGAGAGAGAGGTACAGGTGACAGAGAGAGAGACATGTACAGGTGACAGAGAGAGAGACATGTACAGGTGACAGAGAGAGAGAGAGGTACAGCTGTTAGTACACTGAGACATGTACAGGTGACAGAGAGAGAGAGAGGTACAGCTGTTAGTACACTGAGAGAGACTGGTGACAGAGAGAGAGAGAGGTACAGGTGACAGAGAGAGAGACATGTACAGGTGACAGAGAGAGAGACATGTACAGGTGACAGAGAGAGAGAGAGGTACAG
>JARJLU010015209.1:0-48167 GCA_030272975.1 Sparidentex hasta
TGGTTCTGAAGGTGAAGGTCAGGTGTGTGTCTGGGTCTGGTTCTGAGGGTGAAGGTCAGGTGTGTGTCTGGGTCTGGTTCTGAGGGTGAAGGTCAGGTGTGTGTCTGGGTCTGGTTCTGAGGGTGAAGGTCAGGTGTGTGTCTGGGTCTGGTTCTGAGGGTGAAGGTCAGGTGTGTGTCTGGGTCTGGTTCTGAGGGTGAAGGTCAGGTGTGTGTCTGGGTCTGGTTGTGAAGGTGAAGGTCAGGTGTGTGTCTGGGTCTGGTTCTGAAGGTGAAGGTCAGGTGTGTATCTGGGTCTGGTTCTGAAGGTGAAGGTCAGGTGTGTGTCTGGGTCTGGTTCTGAAGGTGAAGGTCAGGTGTGTGTCTGGGTCTGGTTCTGAAGGTGAAGGTCAGGTGTGTGTCTGGGTCTGGTTCTGAGGGTGAAGGTCAGGTGTGTATCTGGGTCTGGTTCTGAGGGTGAAGGTCAGGTGTGTGTCTGGGTCTGGTTCTGAGGGGTCCAGGGGACGTTGCTGTGTTCTGGCGGGCCTCACTCTGAATGTGTTCTGGTTCTGTACGAGTTCTAACCCACAGTGCTTTGTGTTCTGGAGGCAGTTACAGACGGTGTGTTTGTCTCTTGATCGCTGCCTCTGTGTCATTACATCTGCTTTGATTTGTCACTCTATTATCAGCCAGGCAGCAGTTCTGGCATCCTGCGCTCTGTTCTCAGAGATATTTTATCACAAAGTGGAGCTGAACACACAGATTCGTCTTGGTCACATTTGCAGCGACATCAGCTTATTATTGATGCAGTAACACACTCCACACTGACACCAGCCGTAAAGACAGGAGCCACAGAACAATTGGTTGTTTTTCATTTTAACCTTCACAAATCCGCAAGAGGAGAAAAAACACTGAGGAAATATTTGGCTTGCACTCATTCAGCCTGCGCTCTGTGTGTCTGACGATACCAGATACAAATGTTCCCCATTACAATCACATTGAGAAATTCAAACTGGGCCGAAGAGAAACAGGAATGTAAATCCTGCTCTGTAGAACTCGTATGTAGTCGTGAAGTAAAACAGACGAACTCTCGTCTTCTTTAATTACAAACAACACGAGAGCAGCAGAAAGAGGCGGCGTGAGAAATTAATAAGGCAAAGTGAGAAACTAGATGTGTCAAATAGGCTCTGAAGGAACTGTTAGTGTAACGTGTCAGCTATTTAAACATGTGTTACTGCTGCTGCGTGTGTGTGTGTGTGTGTGTGTGTGTGTGTGTGTGTGTGTGTGTGTGTGTGTTAGACGACTGCAGCAGCATCCGGCTCCACATGTTCTGTAATAACTACTGTGGTAATAATCAAGGAAGTAAAAACGAGGTTATCATGATTTTATAAAAGTGGCAGCATCATCATGAGGATGAGGTGATCGATGGTGCTGAACATTAATGACTGACGACTGTATTTGCTACGAGGACGCGTCCCACAGAATATTCTCTCTTAGAAACTGTCAACATGCAGCTCGACCAGCACAACTCTGAGTGTTTAACACATTCATTATTCCATAATTAGACAAAGGTTATTTCTCTAAAACACAACAAACATGCTGTCATCTGTGGACCACCATGCCAACAAAAACTATTTAAAAAAAAAACTATTTCCATGTTTAGCTCAGTTAGTACTTCTTTAAATTAATTCCACTGGAAACATTAAATAAAAATTATAATAATTTTGCAGTCAACAAACACTCCCTGTAGTTCAGATTCTAAATGACACCATCCGTCTGTTTTTGTTTTTGTATCATGTTGTAATAGTAATCTGAATATTTTAAGTTTTGGATTGTGAACAAAACATTTAAAGACGTCTTCTCAGGTTCTAGGAAACTGTTACATTTGTTAGGCCCGATTTATAAATAATCCCAAGCTGCCGCCGTAAAACACACATTTCATCCAGACTCAGAGACGAGCTGTGCCATCAGTCACTCCTGTTAAAAAGTGAGTCTCAGGTCCAGACAGAGCCAAAGTTCTGTCTCCTGTTCTAAACTTTGCTCTAACTGGACCCGTCTGCCTCGGTGCGATTCCTGATGGGACACGGATCGTTAATGACCTCAGGATACAGTCTCAGGATCTACGATTCGCTCCACTTGCTCCCAACGAGGAGCCAAGAGGAGACAGACACAAAGATAGTGACGGTGTCCAATCTGCCCGGTCCATTACGGAGCGGTGCCGGGGAAAGTAACAGCACTGAATGACTCCTCAAATCTTTGGTCTCTGCTCAGACGAGAAGCAGCGTCTGAAAAGACTTGAACAGTGGCTCGCAGCGCTCCAAGAAGAGCGTTTTATGAGGAGGGCAAGAGGCAAATTAGTGAAAAAAGGGCATCAGATTTGTTTTCTTCTGGTGCACTTAGGAAGCACGCGAGCGAGTCGATCTGCCCTCAGAGCACATGATGTCAAAGCATGGAGAGAGGAGCCAGTTAGGAGGGGGAGTGATGGAATAAACACTCTTTCAAATCCCATTTGGGGACATCTGGTGCCATCCCAGTGCCGAGAAGTGATTCCACGGTCTAAGTGAAATTAATTAATTATTAACACTCGTCTTTTTGTGCTTTCATTGTGCTTATTTGCAGAAAGCGGTTGTGTAATGATCCGACTCCGACTGTTTATTACAGTTCAGACTGTGACCCAGCAGCTTCAAGACGCAGCGTTTAAAGATGCACTTTGTAGAAAGGAACAAATGTAAATGAGTAAAGGAGTCATAAATAAAATGATCTTGAGTAAACAGCACTAAAATGTGTTGTCCAAGTGAGACACCGACGTAAACATGCTGCTCATAAATCTGCCTCAGAAGAATACACAACGTGTTCATTATGCAGCGTTCTGCTGGCCGAGTATCGCTCACAGATAGCCAACAGAACCGCCTGACAGCGTCTTCTTCTAATGTAAGCACTGAGCAGCCGTGAAGAACTGCACTGTAAAAAGGATTAATTTAACCGTCGAGCGTTTATCCATTTAGTTTGGTTTGTGTGGTCAGGTGAGAACAACGACGGCCTTAATTCTTTCAATTCCTTAATTAGAAGAAAGCGGCAACAATCCCTTCAGTGTGCAGGTTAATTATTCAGCCAGACAACATCTGTCAGTCACAGACCGAAGCTTACATCCAGCCTCTTCTTCATGCATATGAATTAGAACGAACATCAAACAGGAGAAATGTCAGCAAACAGCATAAAGCAGGTTTTTTTTTTTTTTTTTTTCTTATTTCCAGCGAGGAAACTTCCAGAGAAGAAAACACAGAAAAAGTGCTGGCTGAGGCAAAACCAGCTCAGTCTCCAGGATTTAATGTTAGCACTTCATGTTTCTGTAAACCAGACACACACACACACACACACACACACACACAAGATGTTCACCTCCACACCAAACATAGCACCTTCACAATTTATGCTAATCAGCCACCTTTCACCTCAGGTGGTGGCGTCATTAACCGAGCTGCCGAACCAGCAGATATTTCTAACCTGAGCACTTTTCCTTCTGATGCTGGTGAACAGAACACGTTTCAGGTGGAACCCTGATGTTTTCATCTTTCCCACTCTGAGGCGTCTGAACGACCCCCAGACTCCTGATGTTGTTGTAGTCTGGTGTCTTTCCTGTCTCGCTGTGTGTCATCCAGAGTCACTGCTGATCACACAGTGTCCAGCTCTGACTCTAAGAGTTTCACATCAGTTTAAACGCCTGAACACGGCCTCAGTCCTGATGTGTGTTCTTGTGTACCTACAGTGCAGCTCCGGCAGCCGCGGCCTCTCTCAGGTACTTTACTCCTCCTCCTGATGGAACCTGGCAGCTTGTTTGCATCTCTGCTGCCGATGATTTGATGTTGTTTTCATCCTGGGTGGCACCTCGTAGATAAACTCGTACAGAGGTGCAGCAAACTGTAAAGACGAGGCTCATTGTGCCATTTATTAGATATACAGAACATCAGATGGCAGGCTGCAGCAGGATGACAAAGGTTCCTCTGGCGCTGGTCTGTCGTGCCGTGTTCCACTTAACTATTTATCATTCATCTTGTGTGTGTGTTCAGTCAGTGACATCTCCAGCTCACAGTGGAGAGACTTGATCTTTCAGTTTATCCCCTCACAATGCTGCCTCGTCTGCTGCGGCTCAGTAAATATTTGTCTCCGTCACAGAGATGAAGCAGGACTCTGCCTGCACTCAGTGCAGCTGTCTGGGTTTGATGAGGATGCAATTAACTTTGGTTTTTATTTGAGTTCGGCAGAGAACTGCAATAGATGGTGTCACTGAGTCCTCATCCTGCCATATCAATCACATGCATGTTGGGCAGAGAGCTGCTCAGAGAGCCACTAAGAGCTTGTCAGTTGAGCAAAATTAAATTATGACCCCATTTCATTGCAGCAGTTGTTCTCAGTGCGTTCAGTTTCCCTCGCTCTTCTCCCGGAGACGAGTCTGAAGGATAATAAATCTCTCCATCTCGCTTCGTTTATGGACAGTCTCCTTGAACGTTCTCTGAATGTGAGAGCAGATGTTAAAACATGACTCGCATTCGTTTTGTCTTCTTATGTAATTACATTTGTTCTGGCAGCGTGCCGTCGTTGTGCAACACATTTGTTTGCCTGTATTGTTGATATGTTGAACTGGTGTAGGATGTGATGCTAACTGCTGCTCAGGCTTCTGACCTTCTCCATGTGACTGTTCATGTTACGGCTGTTTGGTTTACATAAAGGCCTGACGCACCACGAAGACCAACACATCAACACGTCTGACCTGAAGTCTGATGCCACGTTTCATTTACAAGGTTTGGGGCACCAAGGTGAGGAAAATGTCTTTGCATGCCGAGAACCGAATATAAAGTTTCAACAGGACAGCAAACAGCAGCCACGATGATTAATCGATTAGTTGACAACTATTCAATAAATGGGCAGCTTCTCTGATAATCAGTTATAAGTTGGAGAATCACTTTTAAAGATGATGATGTCGGACTGTTAAATGTTTCCTCTTTGGTGGTGAACTGAAGATCTTGTGGACATTCACTGAAGGACATTTTTACCATTTTCTGAGATTAAAAGACGCATCGGTCAATTGAGAGAATCAGTTAAATGAATATAATTGTTAGTTGCAGCATTAATTTTGTCCGTCTCTATGACAACGGGCCTATTTATACACCCTGCAGGTACAGAGCAACAGCAGCTTTCAGCTGGTTCACAGCTGGTTCACAGCTGGTTCAGCTCCTTCTTGGTCTCCTTCACCTGCAGAGGGAAGCGTCTCTTCATCTGCTGGTTCACCAGCTCGTCTCTAACATCTGCCTGCTCAGGCCATCTGCAGGTTCATCTCTTCATCACTGTCATCTGCAACTGTCAACTGTACGCTGGCACCATCATCATAGACCTCGAGTCAGTGTCTCCAGAACACAGACTGACTGCTGGGAGGTTCAGCTCATCGAGAGTCTGTTTGAATTCTGAGCTGTGACTCAAACACCAGCAACAAACAAAACGCTTTCAGAAGAAACTCCTGTAAGAAGAACAATCCCAAAGAGAGACTTTTCAATCCTTAATCCTCTTCTCAACCGAACGCAGCCGACTCCTGAACACTTCCTACCTGCAAGCCTTTCAGTGAGGCTGAACAAATAATTCATCAGTCTATTCTTAAACAGGGCGCCTCAGATAAGATTAGCCAGTATGGCTGTGAATGAGAGATAAGTGGAGGCTAATTCCTGGTGTCTGGAGTTCCTGCTCGGTCCCAGCGGGCTGACCTGCAGCGGAAGCTTCCTGCGACGCTCCGAGCTGAACGAAGACGCCAGCTGAGGACTCGGATACCTGGCAGACGGTTTGTACAGAATGGAGAGGACGAGTGGAGGCATTTGTTGAGGAAAATACTTACTGATTCACTTTTAGTGAAATCTTTGCACGATCACATCAACGCAGCCCAGAGACACCATAGCCCGACACGGAGCAGTCTTAATCCTGAGGCATGATGGCGGAGGTTTCTCCAGGCTCATTCGTATGCCACACAAAATTCCTTTGTAGGCGTACAATTGTAGGGAATCTCAGTGAAGTCGACAACATGGGCGCCTGTCTTCAAACTGGCAAAGAGTACAATACAGCAAATATGGGACACCTGCTGTGTGACGAGCAGCTGAGAGCCAGGAGGAGGTTTTTCATCTGAATGGAACGTGTGGCCACCACACATCCATCGCTCCAAAAAGAAGACAAACGAGGGAAGAGATACGGGTTTTCAAATCAAACACTTAACAGACTGAAAGAGGAGGTGGATTAAAAAGCTTTCCAAGCAAACGATGACAAGTGGAGCGACGGACGTGTTTTTATTACTCAGGGCGGGAGAACAAGACTGCCAAGAGATAAGACAAGAGGCCTTCTTCTCCCACTTCAGCACAGCTCTGAAGCGGCGTCGCCCAACATTCACTGCACCAAACTGCTCACTTTGAAAGTCTGTACAATCAATTATGGTGGAGGGCAAGATAAAAGACAATACTACATTTCAAAGCTCAGATCGAAGAAGGTTTGTGGCTGTCGATACTTTTCATCAGAGGGTTTATTTCACCCTGACAGACACACGTGTCGCCGTCTTCTCTACTGTTGCTTCTCTTTGTGTAAAACTTTGTAAGACTGTTCCACACAAAGTTCCCCAACACACAGCGACTCCACGTCGTCTGAAACCCAACAGTGTGACAGCAGCGTAATTTATCAGCTCTTTCTCCAACACGGGAAAATGTGACCATGAAGCAGAGAAGCTCGTGGATGTGCAGTCCGTGTTCTTCACACTGACACGACCTGTTTCTGTACAACTGATGTTCTTATATAAATCATGATTCACATGACACACGTGCAATAATAATATGTAACACACGAATACAAGCAGCTGTCTGATGATGAAGTGATTTCTCAGTTAATCAAAGCAGACATCCTGCTCCAGTTTTAATCACATTAATCAGTGGCCTATTATCAACTGATTTGTTAACTGAATCACTTGTTTCAATCATTTTCTGACCTGCCAGCTGTTCTGCACATCAAAGTCATGAAATATGTTGCATCACAAAAGAAACCAGAAGGTGTGTTGGGAAACTTTTACCTGAGGAAAACGTGAAGGTGAAAAGTAAGGAAGTTATTTAAAAAATCACTGAGCTTGTGAATCAGTTTAAAGGAAAAGTTCAAGACTTTCATCCGACGCAACGAGCAATCTGCAAAATAACTAGTATCAGTAAATGAAGAGTGAAGGAGAATATTTACCTTCGATATGTACGGAGGGGAAGCAGAAATATACTCGAGTACTAGTACCTCTACACAGTACTTCAGTAGAGTACTTCAGTAAATACAGCAGCTTCCTCAGTAAGACACAGTGTGTTTGAGTCTCACCATCACTGATGCACGTTACATATGAACAGCTGAAAAGTCTGTCGTTGATTTGTCTTTAAACTGTGGCCGTGAACTGCCCGTCCAACATGTCCAGCATGTGGCTGCAGGTTAAAGAGAAACATCTATTTTCTGATTCAGATGTTGTATTATATGAAGTCTGACGTCCGGCGAGACGATTGGTTCCTTCCAGACTGCGTGACTCCGTCTCCACCAGGATCCGAGCTGACCTGAATGTTTATTTTGGAGACAAAGCAACATTTCCATATGACTGAGACACCTGAGAGCAGCGGTGACTGCAGAACATGATGCAGACACAGAACAAGTCAGGTTCACAGTAACACAGGAGAACAGTGGTGTTCTGTGGACCTCCAGTTCTGAAGGTTCTGAACGTTCTGAAGGATTCACACTCTAAACAAACTTCACCTGAAAACTCTGAAACATTTATTTCGGCCTGCGTCAGCTGAGCGTACCAGCTGAAGGAGCGACGGTGACGATAATGAAAATCAAGATGATTGAAGTTTAATTGATAGTGTAATTAACTCCCACTTCAACATAAATGGAGTGAATGATGTTAACATGTGTAATCATTTTATAATACACAGTCTAAAATTCATCTGATCCTCCAGCAAGAATCTGGAGGGATGAAGAGCCATAACTACATAGTCCCGTCTATGTAGGCTGATCGCATATCAGACACACAGCAGACGACATTCACGCTTCAACAATCAGCAGCAGCTTAGATTTAATCCACACATACGATCACGCAGCGAGCAGCACAGTGACCTGTCAGGAAGGTGTGAAGCTGAATGTAAACACCTGTTATCAGCCAATCATAAAGTCGACTGAGATATACTGAGATGTATGGATCCAGTCACCTGCTGCATCACATATGGAGCAGAGACACATTCACATCTCCATGAACAAACAGTCAGAAACGTTCAGCCACCATGAGAAGGATCAGAGGTCAAAGGTCAGAGCTGCTGCACCATCACATCTGCTGAGAGCTGAGGAGGGCGGAGAGCAACCGGCAGCAGAGCAGCTGATGAAGTGAAAATGACTCGTTGTACAGTCGAGGATTTTCAGCCCCCGCTGAAGATTGGAAGAGGATCCCGATGTTTCTACTGGAGTGAGAAGTTCATTTCATGATTGATGAGCCGGGAAAGAGCGGAGTCGACAGAAACTGGATTGATGACCGGGGCAGCGTCGGCAGAATGAAGAACATGGGCTGGCATGTAGGAAGTGGACCGTGGCCCGGAGCGATGAGAACTGAGGATCTCTTTGAAGTCACTGAGGTTCTGAATTTGATATCATTCAAGAAAGACAGCAGTGGGAGGAGTGCAGCCGGGGAGAGAGCTGGAGAATCTGTGATGACTGAAGATGAGCAGGAGGAGATGAAGAGTTGCAACCCAATCGCCAGGATCAATGTTGGTCCTCTTTTCTTTACCTGACAACACTGTGCTTATGGTCTGTTCAGGTAAGGCAACAAACGCACCTGCTCTGGGTTCGTGCTGGGTTTAAAACATCGGTTCTGGTCACCACAAACACAACTGGAAATTGTCCTGAGCTCCAGTTACAGTTACACCCAGTTTGTGTTAGACGGCCCAACTTCACATCAAATATCTGTTTTCACCAGCAGAACTTTGGTCTTCGTGCAGTGACCACAGCAGTCAGAAAACATGGCGGCTGATCAGTGTTTGTGCAAAGCTTTCCTCTGTAATAAGCTGTGAATCACCGTGACCTCCTTCTTTTACATCCATCAGAAAAGAGACTGTTTATTCCTCCTCATTCTGTGTCCCTGCATCCTTTCTAATGAAAGACGTTGAAAAGCATTATTTTGCTGAATCGAACCAATTCAACCCATTAAGAATAAATGTGAAGCGTAATTATCCAGTCTGTGAGAATAAAACAAAATGTCTGTTCCAGGTTGCGATCCATCAATTTTCTGCTTAAATTAAAGAGGGGAGATTTACATTGTGCAAAAATTTACTTAAAACTTGAGAACTTGAAATAGCTTTCAAGACGGTTTTCTCCTGGAACAGCATTTTCATTCTCTTTCATGTGGAACAACCCTCCTCTGGGGTGGAAAATTGAAATTTTAACAGTGGCAAATCACGGTTTCTTCCATCCTATTCTTCCATCCTTCCTCTCCTTGTCTGCTGCGAGACAGTAAATTGACAAAGCAGGATGCAGAGCATAAATAACACAGCCAAACAGGAAGATTCCATAATGAAGAGACGCTGCACAGCAAAGCTTTAACTGACGGTGAAATATAGAACATTATACAAATCCAGATATCAATACTGAGCCGCTGCCACTTCCCGTGGGGTCTATATTCCTCGACAACTTATTTAACTTGACAAATACGAGTGTGCTGATATTGACCCGGTTCTACACACAGAAAACCTCAACGTGAGTGAAATATGAAGCTACAGTCGCAGGATTGACACCTGGAGACAGCTAATAACTGCTGACCTCTGGGTTCACAGCAGGTGTGTGTGTGTGTGTGTGTGTGTGTGTGTGTGTGTGTGTGTGTTTCTGTCAGATGGAGGATCTGCAGTCAGGCTTAAAGGACAGATGGTTTGTGTCAAGTCAGAAGGTTAATAAGTCTGTTTGGTCACAATGGAGCAGAAGCATGACACCTAAAATCAGATCAGCTGTTTTTTCATTTCTCATGAAATTGTGTCAACAACAAAACTGATGAAAAATACAACAACGAGTTGAAAGGACGAAGATTCTTAGTGACCCAGGTCCTGGTGCCTCTAAGTTCTGTATCGTAGGCAACTGGACCTGTTTTAGTTTGTTGAAGATGTTTCACCTCTCATCCAAGAGGCTTCTTTAATACTGACTTACTGGAGGGGAGTTGCAGGCTTTTAAGCTCTGTATGGGAGTGTCCTAACATGTGGGAGTGTCTTCATAATGTGTGGAAGTGTCCTTACATCATGTGGGAGTGTCTTCATAATGTGTGGAAGTGTCCTTACATAGTGTGGGAGTGTCTTCATAATGTGTGGGAGTGTCCTTACATCATGTGGGAGTGTCCTTACATCATGTGGGAGTGTCTTCATAATGTGTGGAAGTGTCCTTACATAGTGTGGGAGTGTCTTCATAATGTGTGGAAGTGTCCTTACATCATGTGGGAGTGTCTTCATAATGTGTGGAAGTGTCCTTACATAGTGTGGGAGCGTCTTCATAATGTGTGGAAGTGTCCTTACATCGTGTGGGAGTGTCTTCATAATGTGTGGAAGTGTCCTTACATAGTGTGGGAGTGTCTTCATAATGTGTGGAAGTGTCCTTACATAGTGTGGGAGTGTCTTCATAATGTGTGGGAGTGTCTTTACATCATGTGGGAGTGTCCTTACATCATGTGGGAGTGTCTTCATAATGTGTGGGAGTGTCCTTACATCATGTGGGAGTGTCTTCATAATGTGTGGAGTGTCCTTACATCATGTGGGAGTGTCTTCATAATGTGTGGGAGTGTCCTTACATCATGTGGGAGTGTCCTTACAGAGTCATTAAGGACACATGTGATCTCTGAGTTTCAGAGTCATTAGGGCCACTTGTGGGCTGTTGGTTAAACCGGCCTTCGTGCGGGTTGCTATGTTTCTGGTGCATAAAGTGAACAAAAAGGACGAGAGAGTTGCATTTTAGAAATCATTTATCCTGTTTGAAAACAAGGAAATCTCCCTGAGTTGTGATTTAATAGAATACAATATTTACTGAAGAAATGTAACAGATTATAATCCTTTAATGGCCTTTTTCACTTTGAACAGGTTTATTAGAGAGGTTGTTTTAAAGTCCAATAACTGCAGGAGGTTGATGAAGAAGGTTCTTACCGTAGCACACTAACTCTAAAGGGTTGGAACATTTTATTTTATTGGTAACCAATTAGAATAATCTTCTGGAAGAAGAGACTGTATTTCAGACTATAATGTGGAGCTGAAGTGAGTATCGGAGCTTCATGTACAGTTCTAGTCACCCGGTGCTGCAGTGCTGCTCACTGATGTGTTTTTAATCGTCTTCAGGAGACTGAAGCTCTGCTGCACATATGGCCATATGAGCTTTGGATATACGGTCACCATTTGTGAGGAGAATCAATTCATTGTTAGTTTTGGTCTGTTGACAGTGAGAAAAGTTTAGAACATCACCCGAGCGCTCCCGTTTCCTGCATAAATCCATAAATCAGAAGAATCCTACAGAACATTAAGGACGCAGCAGCTGCTGAGCCCACATGGAACAGATGTAACCAACTCGTCATGTCGCTGGATCGTTGTGTTGGAATGAGCTCTGCTGAGACTCTGCAGAACATCACGACGAGTGGAGGCTGCAGCAGAATGAAGGAGTTTCATCTGAGTGATCATTTAGTTTAGGCCTGAAATATGAAGCATGATGTGACAACAACACATTTCACTGAAACTCTACCTGTAGTCTGTATACACTATCTGTCCTTGGATTTTCTATATCCAAGTGCAGCCTGAAGATTCAGACGTTAGCAATGGTGCACATGTGATAAAACATGTATTTAACAATCCTCCCAGTCTGAAGCAAGACCGGAGGAAAAAAGCCTGTTTCACTGTGACAAGTACTGTGTAAGAGTCCTCGTGCAATCAAGAAAATGCATGTGAAACTCTTGTTCCTGAGAGGAGATATTAACTCTGAAGTGTGTTATTAAATGTAGCTGCATCAGAGAATCAGCTGAGATCACAGCGGGCTATAATACACTGAGACGCATTTTATAAACTCCTACATTAACTATAAAGTGGAGGGTTTTCACAGCAGCGTGTCTGATAATATATAATCATGCTATCCAATCTAAAATAAAAAGATCTACATTAAGTTATGACTGTTTTTCAGCCATGAAACTGTTTTATGGTTTTATTAAACTGAACACAAGACAGTTTGAATCTAAAACTGATCAATGCCAAAGTGATTACAGCCACTCGATGTTCAGCCAACGACCCCGAGGCGACGACGTCTTCATTACAGCGGCGACGACCTCAGAAACACACAGGAAACTTATTAAATCGCCTCTCACGGGCGAGAACGGGAGTTTCTCTTCTGTCCTTCCATCATTCAGGCTGTGAAGAGTCTCTCACCTCTTCAGTTTATACTCAAGTGCTGGATTATGATTTTATACATCTGAATAAATCTTCAGAAAGAAAATTCAACAAGAATTCAACAAGAATAATTCAGACATTCAGCTCTCTACATGAGAAATGCGATCCGACAAATGCAACAAAGAATCTCAAAATAGTACGAAATATGATAAATATCTGAAAAAATGTGACTATTTCAGAACTAAAACAAGATGGTGGATGTCGATTTGGGATATGTGGGGTAATCAATATATCAATCAATATCAATATCAGATTACGTGAAGAACACGGTCCTTTTTATGAGACAGCTCGGGCCTTTTGTTGCTGCTGGAAATCTTTTGAATTCTGCTTTAAATTTAATTTGACATGTTTGAAAAGAAGAAAGTTTTCTCACCGCAGCTGCTTCAACAGCAGGTTCTGAAATCTGAGAATCTGACCGCTGACGCTTCTTCAGGCAAAACAAAAGATTCACCTCCAGCTCTCACATGATCTTTATTCTCAGTATGGACGTATGTTTGTCTGTTATGACAAAGTCCTCATGTGTCAAAATACGGACAAAAAAACTGGGAAAAAAATACAGATGTAAATAGGGAAATAAATAAAGTAATTTAAAAATTACTTCATAAATTAAATGAGAGGAAACATACAGGGAATAGTGCAAAGTTAAATATATTAGCACATTAAAACACAAATATAACTTTGTCACATTTTAGGAAAGGAATGACAGAATTCACAGTTCGATGGATAAATAAATATGTCAACAAATAAATTAATATGCACCAAAGATACAATTACTGTGATTTATTTTTGATCTGGGCAGGTTCAGATTAGCTAAATGCTAAATTAGTGATGTAGATCCTCGTCATATTGGAACTGTTACCGGTTCAATTCCAAACGGCTCCCTGTCTCCTGTTCCTAAATAATACAATATTCTTTTGAAATGAATTAATACAAATAAAACCAACACTTCTGCTGGTATCTGCTGATTGCGTCTCTCGGACTTCTTCAAGCAGCCTGATTAACAGGAAACGTTTGAGCCACAATCAGCCTGCTGCAGTCAACACAGCCACTTACACTAACGAGCTCATTAATTAAGCAAATTAATGCATTGGTCATAAAATGTTTCAATGTCACACAGAACACATAAGCAAACTCCACATGAAGCTCCGATACTGAAGCGTGACGAGGCGGCTGCAGGTGTAGGACGTAGTGATGCGTGAATAAGTGACGAGCCGTCTGAGCTGCGATCGCTGCGACGTTCTCTCATGTTTTATTTTACAGTGACTGTGTTCACAGGAACGTGTCAACACGACGACGCTGTGAAGACAATGTCGTCCCCGCTGCCGCCTCTCACAGCAGAGGGACATTAAACATGGATCATGTCCTCAAAGTAGGCCACTGCAGCGCCACACACCTCCACACAGTCGCCTGAGCTCAGAGCTGCTGCTTCGCTGCTTTGATGGAAATCCAGCACGCTGTTCCAGACGGCGAGCATTTAGTCACATTTTAAACTTTTAACCTTCTAAATGAGCCCTTTCTCCGGCCACGCTCTCTTATTTGTTGGATGTCAAGAGGTAGAAAGAAGAAATTTTTTGTAAATCCTCACATGCTCTGAATTAACAGAGCAACACAAACAACACTCAGGTAGCTTTTTATGACTAGCAGCTGACCTGACGCCTGCTCAGGCTGAAGTAACAGGAAACACAGGCAGCAGCAGCAGAACACACCAACTGTAGATCACTGACATTCATCCCTGAAGTCACTCGATTACTTACAAATTATATAAGCTTAATTTTTCACTGAAGGATTATCTACCCAGCTGAGGTCATCTGTGAAACAAGAAGGAAAGTTGACGAAGACAAAGATGCAGCAACAACAACTAACAGACTGGATTACACACTGTCTGATGTCCACGTGGTTTCTGCAATGTGACGTGTTTGTGCAACCACTGAACCAGTCAGCACATCATCACCAGACTCCATTAACACATGTAGTGATGTTAAGAGTTGTTGAGTTAAAACAAACTTCGTAACTTTTGTGAAACTCTGTCCGACAGATTTTAACTCATTGTCTCCTTCTTGTAATTTCAGCATTAAATGTAATAAATGAAGCCAACTTTCACCCACAACATCACCAGACTCCCTTTACAAATCAGCTACTTGTAGGAGTTTTTGCGTACTTTAAACTTTATAAACATTATGAAACTGTGTCTCTGACAGATTCTGACTCATTGTGTCCTTGTTGTAAATTCAGCATTAAATGTTTCAGCTGAAGTTGTTTGTCTCCTTGTAAAAAGTGTCAGTTTGTGGCAGCATGTCTGTACCAGCCTGTCTGCTTCTGTGTCTAAAGTGCTAAAGTCTTACCTGCCAACACTGATCAGCTGTTTGAACACACTGTTTACACTGATTTCACCATTTACACTCTCATAACACTCTGACTCATTCTGCATTATTTGGACCTTCTTGTTAATTCAGCAAATGTTCTACATGAACTTCTTTCTGTCTCTGAGCAGAAACACAGAGTCTGTTTGTCTCAGTGATGGACGGGTTTAATTCATATAGCGCAGGAAGTGACACCGGATCACAACCAGTCACTCAGACGCAGGTTAATGTCAGTGCTGAACCGACTCTTTGACTCTTACATATTGGGTGCTGATGTGTTTGACAGTTGAAGACAGTTATCAGCCCTGTTAATGTTGTATAGACATGCAAATCCTGCCGCTCTGTGCTGACATGCCGAGTGCCACCAAGTCAATCTGAAGCAGCACATGTCTGAGAAATTCCCTCTGTGTGACACTTGAAACACTTATAACCAGCCGGCTGAATATCCCAGCGTACTACAGGCTTAATGTTGGGGGCACAAAGTCAGCAGTGACAGATTATGTCTGTATGTGAGTTAAGTGGTGCTTCGTCGACCCCTGAACCTTTTGCTCATGTTTTGCCCAAATGGCAGACTGCAAACATGAAGCAGTAACAGTGAACGACAAACACACCTCTAAAAATACACCGACTGGGAGAGAGCTCAACATCACACACACACTTTAAAGGCCGCTGCAACAGTCGCATACTTTCAAACAGTCCAGCTTGTCCCAGATAATATATTCCACTAAAGCAAAGCAGTCCGGCTCATCAGTTCAGGCGTAACTTTAATGTATAATCCCAATTTCTTGATTTTCTTTTTCCCCCTCACAGTTCAGACGGGAGCTGGAGTCTCCGAATCCCAACCCGGCTTCAAAGCAGCGAGCAGCCTGGCCTCTCGAGATAGGTTACTGTTTCACATCGCATTGGTTACTATGTCACACTCCCTGCAGCAAGCCTGGAAACGTGCTTCCGTTGTGGCTGTTTAACCGTGCTAAATCATATTCCACTCTGGGCCGTTTTGACATTTCAGTAATTAACCAATTTCCCTTTTCTATTTGCAGCCCACCGTACAATCACAATCATATTACACCGCTTTCAGTTACGGCACACTGCACTGACACCCACTCAGACACCCGGGAGGATTTTTTTGTACCCAGGATTGAGGATTACTTCATACCTGTGGAGTCACGTGACCAGAAAAGCCTCTGAGGGGGGAAACTGCAGAAAACAGTCGAACCAAAATGACAATTTTTCATCAACATGCAGCAACTGATGCAACTTCTTTGAACATTCAGGATTATCTATAACTGTAGGTCCTGAGTAAAGAGAGCAGACAGACTGTTAATGTGGCTTTAGTTCTGCCACAGATTGTCCTGCTGTTTCAAACCACTCGTGACCCATAAAGGCTGCGAGCTCAGCCATCGTCTCATTGACTTAAAATGCATTTATGTTGAAATGATTTAAATCTTCTTATGCATAAGCTAGGAACTATTCATAAGCAGATAATTAATACGATGCATTCCCACCAAAAGAAGGCGCTCTGGGACACATGCTGCTGCTCTGTGTTGTTTCAGCACAAGAACTTTATCATGATTCAGTACTTCCCTTCAAAGTGTCACTGGAGTATTTTTAAGTTCATAATTGAAAACGACAGAAGCTGGAAACTCTTCCAGCGACCTGCCAGTCAGGAAGTAATTGTCTGTTTTAGATGAGCCGAGTCATCCTGAGGGAGGGAAGTCATTAAAACAAAGCAGCTCTGTGGCAGCGACCGCAGTATTTATATTATATCTTATACATTTATACTTTATAATAAACACCAACATGTCACAACATTAAACCCACTGACAGGGGAAGTAACTCACACTGATGACTTATTCACAATGCAGAGTTCGTCTGGGACCTGAGTTAATTCATGTGGATGTCACCTGCACGGTGCTGCTCAGATACAAGAACCGCCGCAGAACGAGGGCGGGTTCTGATCGCCTCACAGATGTGACTGCACAGGATTTTCAGACATGTTGAGCAACAGTTCAACGTTTCTGCAGAAACACGTGTTAGTTAAAACTCAAGAAAGTAAGAAAGGATGAACATCTCGTTCTGGTCACCACAGAGACGACTTCACATGAAAATACAAATGTTTTTGTCGCTACAAACGTCTTAAAATCGTCTCTCGGTCTCTTTAAAATCGTACAGTGGTGTCGTGTTCCTGGCTCCACTAACCCTGTCAGGTGTCATAAGACCAAAAACATGTTTTCTGACCCGACCAAGTGTTTGTGACTGAACTTCACCAGACCGTAAGCACAGCACCGTTACAACATCAGAACATAAAAAATACAACATAAAGAAGTGGAGAGCAGAAATGTACAGCGCCTCATTATCATTTAACATATCTGCCTCCTGTCTCTCATTTCAATAAAATACAGTTGGCCGTTTATCAATATTTGCAGTGGATTACTACCAGATTACAGCCCTCCGAGGACACAGCTGCAACCAACAATTACTGCCATTATCTGCTGATTACTTCCAGTTATTTTACATACTAAATATATAAACATGACAACATTTGGTCCAGAATGAGATCTTCGTTTCCTCCTCTGTCCAACCAGCAGTCAGAAACACAAACTCTCCACTACTGCTCACTTTTAAGAAGCTGGAACAACAATGTTGACAGATTTGCTTGAACAAACATGGACTAAATTAGTTGCAGCTCTGTCTGTGTGCCACATACAGTCCCTGCAGAACCGTCTGAACACAGAGGCCACTTCTTTATTCCAGCTGAACACTGAAAACATTTGGGTTTGACATCAAACGATGAGACGAGAGACGAGAGATCGGCGTGTCAGCGAGATGACATCTAGATCTGTTACAAAACTTCATCTGTAAAATGTTTAGCTGAGCAGAAGTACACAAACAGAGAAACTAAGAATAGATCAGAGTGAATACTTCTTAATATTTAGTTGCAGATATCGGCATCGAGCCTGCGACCCGCTGACATCACAGACCTGCTGTGATGCTCCTGCTGCAGCCATCATGTGTGACATCATCAGTGAACCCGGCCCAGATCCGTTTCACATTTTCACAGGTGAGCTCGTGTGTTCGGGATCCTGAGCAGAACTTTTCTGTCTCATCACATCCACAACAACTGTTTCCAGTGTAAAGGAGCGGCCTCGCTGTTCAGACAGTTCTGGAGGGGACTGTAGTATTAAAACTTACATCTAGGACAGAGAAATATTGATTAAAATTTCAGCTCTGGATCTCGTTGTGTCTGTTAATAACTGCGGATGGTGAGCGAACATCACTGCACAGGAAACGAAGCATCACACAGAACTCCCCGGTGTTACATCAGAACAATCTTACACTTCGACAAAACAGACCCGGTGTCAGCCGGGTCCAGATGACATTTTCATGGTTTATTCTCGTCCTCATTTCCTCCCACAGCCAAAATTAAATTGCCTTTGGAAAGAACAGAGAATAAGTGCTTTTTAAGCAGGAGAAGCAAAAGCAAAGTCCTTCAAAACAAAAAGCTCAAAACCCAGAAACAATCGAATGGAAGAAAGAGAATAAGCTGATTTGTTTTAAGATTATGAGTGACTTGGGAGATTTGCATGAGTCAGGATTTTCATGCTGCAAACAGCTGACCTTAATACCCAAATCACTGAGAGGGCAGGCGGCCGGCGGTGACGCCTCCGACTTTCTACATTTTTTTGGCATCTGGCCAACATGATCCAGATTAATGTACGTGCACAGCAGCAGCTACATATACTGGAAACATCCAGAAACACCCTGAAACATCCTGAAACATCCTGAATCTGCACAGCACGAGCGGAGCGGAGCGGAGACGGCCGAGGAACATTTTAAATGAACACAGCTCGAGTGAACTGTGAGAGCGTGTTGTCGCAGGGCTCAGTCCTGCTGTCAGCCACGAGCTCGAGTCCTTCTTAAAAATCATTCTGTTACGTGATTTATGGCTCGAACGTCTCCACAAAGAGAAAAGATCAAGTATCTCCAAAGGTTCCATGCAGCCGACACTCAGAGTAATCAGTCATTTTGTTCAGCGTCCTATAGAACGACTCATTTCACTGTCGATTCGTCTGTCAGTTAGTTTCTTAAATCATCGATTTTTTTGCCTGATTTTTCTGAAATTGGTTAAAATTAGAGTTTTCAATTGCATTGTGGGTAATGTAGGTGGCAGGTTTTGACACAGAAGAAAACAGTGAGAAAAAAAATATACATTTTGTTTTTGCTGCATTGATTTTAGAGCTTTGAAAGCTGTCTGACACTGGGGACGAGGGGCGGCAGTGAAAAGCTGCTTCATCATAACAACAGTTTGTGTATCTGCAGCCGTCTGGTTTCTCTTGTTGAATGACAAACACAGGTGAACAGATTTCTGTAGATCAAATGTAAAAAGAGACGTCAGGCTGAATCTCGTCCTGATGCAGCTCCACTTTACACGTTTAGATGTTTTGCCTTCGTGCTCGTACACCAGGACGTTTCGAAGGTGCCGACCTGCATCGCGTGGAGCCATTTAGGGTTCAGTGTCTTTGTGGAAGGACACTTTGACATGTGGACGTGTGGAGCTGCCAACAGTGTGATCGCTGGATGATCTGCTCCACCTGCTGAGCTACACCTGCCCCACACACACACACACGCACACACACACACACACACACACACACACACACACACACAGCAGAGATTTTAGCTTTTTAAATAATCTGTAAATGTTTGATGGAGTTGGAAATTAACCCGAGCTGCAACTAATGAATATTTTCATTACCAGTTAACGCGCCAGTGATTTTCTCTCTCAATCGGTTAATAATTTGGACAATAAATGTCAAGAAATAGAGAAAAATACCGATCACAGTTTCCTGAAACTGAGCCGACGCTGCAGGATTGTTTATCAATGACACAAAGTGCATTCAGATGGAAAACTGTGAATTTAAACAGAACTTCATTCAAAACAAAAGAGTTAAATTAATCTCTAATTTCATAATCAATTATTCAGTCTGACCCCCTTTCTTTCTTTCTTTCTTTCTTTCTTTCCCGGTCAGACTCGTCTACACTCTGTGCAGAAAACACTCAGTTAGTTTGATAAGAAGCTTCAGTTTGGTCCTAAACGACCCGGTTCTGTCTCCACAAACACAGCTGGAACAAGTTCTGACATCGTGAAAGACATCCAGCAGTTTCACTCTTACAAATGTTGAAACAGTCGTCTCACCTGCGGCGACAGTTTATTCTGACGGCTTGGTTGTATTTTCATCAACAGGTTTGTTGAAGCCACTGAACCGGACCTGCCGGCACCGAACAGCAGCCACACAGTTAATAACCAGCACGTAAGGAGACGAAGTTTCTCTGTGCAGACGCGTTCGTTTGGCAGCAGATTCACCACAGCGACAACAACACGGTGATAATATATCAGAAAAGGTGTTTACAGCTTGTTCTGCTGCCCCCTCGTGACCAAAATCTAATCTGTCATTATCATAACAGCCCCAAATGATTAGTTTTCTTGTGTCTGAGTCAGAGAAGAGAAGCAATCATTTCTGAGTAGATTTATATGACAAACGGAGATGGATTGACTTCCTGTTGGGGCGTTTTGGCAGCAGACTTCAGGCCCTGCACAGCAGATGAGTTTTAGAGTCGTTCTGTTGCCAGGAGTATTCACAGAGGTGGCTGTAAAACGGATTCCTCTCAGTTTTAAATGGAAAACCCTCCTCCTGGGGTTATTTTACAGTTTCTTCTATTTAAAAAGAAGCGTTGTGCTTTTGAGGAAAGGAGCGTGTTGTGGCCAGGCTTTGTGCCAAAGTTAATGATGTTTCTGAGGAGGGTTAACTGGAGCAGCGCGGAGAAGAGAAACACTATCATCCCACCTCGGCATTGTATCGTCACGAGACAGAGTTCTTGTTTGGCTAATTGTGGCGGGATTAACTGCAGACGTGGCTCCAGCAAATCATATGTGAACAGTGTGGGAGAAAATGAGAAGTAGCTTAAGTGGGTGAGTGACTGAGCGAGCGAGAGCGAGTGAGACGGAGAGGCGAAGAGGGGGGAGGTAATAAATCTAGGACAGGCACTGACTGCAGGGTGAGGGGTGGGAGGGAGAGGAGGGAGAGAGGATTTCAGAGACAGAGCTGAAGAGGGAGGAGGTAAGAGAAAGACTCTTATTGTGACGGGGGATTTGATTTATATTAATCATGCAAAGGGGCAGGAGGAGCTGACGGGCTGCAAACTGTTAGAGGATTACAACATATATCAGGTCGCCTTAAAAATCCACGTTCATTTATATTTTTGTTATTATTCTAACTGACACGGAGAATCATCGTCTGCTAACCAAACAGAGTCACTTCCTTACAGAACACAGTGAGCAGCAGCAGTGTGTCCGGACTGTGTGGGTGCCGGTTCTGTTCACTCATCTCGGGTTTGAACAGTACTGGACAAAAACCTGATGTTGCAAATCTCCCAGAACAATAAAGCAAAAAGAAAAAGTAGCACTGAAACAGACGTCTCCTGAAACCAGCAGCGCCACAACAAGCTGAACACAAGTCATTCAGTATTCACGGTGTGAAACCTGGTAAATGGTTCGTTTTACCGCAGATCCCCACAGAACAGTTCTGCTGAGACGAGCCGCTCCTGAAGAACCTCGGTCCAGTCCACATGACATTAACATGAAGCCTTTTCTCTCCTCTCAGGATGTTCACCTCCATCGCTCGTGCAGCATCGTGACATATAAACTCTGAGTGTGTGTTTCCATACGGGAGCTGACAAGAGGATACGTGGATGTTTTTGATGTTGCTTGTTTGGTTTTTTGTCTTTGCGCCTTCATCTGACAGCTGAAGGATCCGACCGGACCTGCAGCGAGGACGCAGCCTCTGTATGTGAAGCACCTGCTCTACCAGCTGAGCCACCAGCGCCCAGAACACGGTGATGGTTGAATATTATATTTAGAAAGACACAGACAGACGCTGATGGAAAACAGACAACAACAGCTGCTGACAGGTGATTCAAGACGGTTCTGAGAGCAGCTCGCTCCTCTGCCGGGCTCACAACAGTTTCTGTTGCTGAACGACCGAGCGGAGTCAATCTGACAAAGTCTGATCGAACTCAGCGGTTCTGATCAGATATCGATCAGGATTCCCTCAGATGTTTTCAGGAATACGTCTTAGTTTAGTGTCGAGCTGATTGGGACGCGGCCGCCATGTTTCCTGCCTCTCAGCGCGTCACACTGCAGCTGGTCCGGGTCGGCGCAGTGCATTCTGGTCGTTGTGGGCTCTAACACAGCACTTTTTCTCTGTTTGTCGGGTCATGTAGCACCAGTTTGAATATGTGCGCCATTCTGCTGCAGACAGTTGAACTCACATGAGACTCCAGAGAGAACCAACCAGTGATTTTGTTGCTGTGATGAACAAAAGAAAGCTTTTTCTTTCCGGGCGACCGCTCGCTGGCAGCGGACGCTTGAACAGAATTTATTTCCCCGTCTTGATGTCGGTCCAGTTAATTTAAGCGTGGCAGCTGAGGCTGTGTGGAGCGGCGGACTAATTAATGGTTCAAGCCTTGCTGGAGAAAGCGTCTGCAGGGACAGAAGCCAGAGCGTCCACGCAGCAGCTCTGCACACTCGGACACTCCTCATGGTACCGACTCGGGTTTTGTTCCCCGAGCTCTTGAACCGCTCCGGGTTTGAACCTCTCTTTACTTTTCTCAGATGCTCTCAGATGATCAGATGTGCCACTTACAGTTTGTATTGCTCTATATTTTGTATAAAGTGAAATAAAGTGACATATTTTTGGGCCAATTAATTAATTCATCATCCGCGTCGATGTGGAGAAAGACACAAATATTTAATCAGGCTAATGTTGTTTGCTGCAACAATCTCAGAAGCAGTTTCTGTCCTCGGGCCTCACGCCAGGATGAGTTTCATTCACTGATTCATCAGAAGCAATCCGACAATTAAAACATCTGATATTAATGTTCGCCTACAAAAACTGGGTGAAAAAATAGATGTATTTATTTCTAAAACAGGTATAAAATATAACAATCCATGCAGTGAAATCTGAGGACTGTTGTGCTGCATGAATCTTTTGCTTTTTGTTAATCTTCACAACTAATAACTGACACAAACTCTGTGCTGAGAAATCTTTAACATACAATCACAGTCCTCGTTTCAGATGATTCACTGGCTTTTGTTTGTGGAAAATTTAGTTTAAGACCGATAAAAAAAATCCCTTCATCCTTCAGATTATCCAGAAAATTCAAAGTGGCAGAAAGTGATTGTGAGTTTTAATCACACGGGCAGTAAATGATGTGATCGTCTCTTTAAAGACACAGTGAGTCAAAAACAATTGGTGGAAATCCTCTGATCCTCTGTGAAGTTATTTTCTTTTCACAGGTTAAAATATCAGTTGAAAACATGAGAAAAATGGAAATCACATGGAAATCTCATGTTTCTGTTGCCACATGTTGAAATTCTGACCAACATGTGAAGAGAATCACATGTAAATGTCATTCATGTGAACAATTTCATTTATTTAAAAGACATCACACGTCAACACGTCCTGTTCACGTGCTGAAATTTGAGTTTAGATGTGAAAACTGATTTTCACATGAAACAACTGTGGGAGGACGTTAGCATCAACAAGATGACATCACAGAACTTACACTTGTTTATCATTAGTGAATAACTGGCAGTTAATCGTTGACTTCTAACCATCGCAGCTCTACTTCACCACCATCTTCTGTAAATTCAGCCAGCGTGTTGATTTTTACACATGAACAGGTGATTTTAAAGGGTCATTGCAGAGTGTTGATGAAGCGGCTCCTTTATTAAAGATGTTGCCTGATAATCATCAGTGAGGTCTGAACCGTCCGACAGGTGCGTCAGGGACCTCCGTGGACACTTTTCTAATTAAAGCACCTGATTGAGCAGAGACCACCCAGGTGATTTTAATGTGATTTAAATTTTAATTGAAATGGTGTCTGGAGGGCTCGAATAATTTAATTTACACGCTATTATTCATATTTTCATTGTCGGCCCCAATTATTGCAACTACTACTTTTTTTTTCCGTATAGCAATAATGAAGACTGTATCCCCCAAAAGGCAGCAGAGGACTGTGCCTATTGATTTCACTGACTGATCTGCAGGTTTAGATCAAGATGTTTAAATCCATCCCATCTCAACACGACTGCGCCTGACCGGAGGATCCATGATTCAGGAAACACTGCCCTCACAGTCGCTGCCAGGTTTTAAGACCCCGGAGCTGAACTCGGTTACGAAACACCAAATATGACGGCAAACACAGCTGTGTCAAATAATTAAACAGTAGCACAGTGAAGAGGCTACAGCAGGACAACTGTTAAGGCACTTTGCTATTTGAACTGGTGCCATGTAGAGCGCAGATTATCCAACTGTTAACTCTGTTAATTACCAGACGCTCCACTGGTTACATGGCAGATCATTACAACACAAACATGAGCAGACCAGGACACAGAAACAGAGTCTGAAGATTTATTTCTGGAGGTTGAAAATCAGCCAGAGCTATAGGAGGACGGTGACGGGGGGGGAGGGGACATCCTGAGTCTGAGCCAGTCGTTCTGTCCACATGGCCGACTAACAGGATAAACACTGAATTAACTGCAGGGGACGAATTTGATTACAAGCTCATTAAAAGTGATTTCAGCCAAGTATGTGTAATCATTTTGTTTGACCACGATTGAGCTAAAACCAAACCACCGTGTAGTCTGTCGCCATCTACTCCAGACGAGAATAGATTTAATATATACACATAAACACAAGTAGAGGTGAAACAATGAGAAAAAAGCTGTTTTAATGAGTAAAACAAGCAAAGCGCCACACAAAGACAGAAAAACCTCCACAGATTTATAAAACAGCCTCAATGACCGAACAAAGAGTCGGCAAAGTGACAACAAATAGACACAAAACACTCACAAAGACGAGCTTATCGCCCAGAAGAGATTTGACTCAAAAGAAGAGACTCTAAAGTGATTACAAAGAGATCCAAACAACAGCGAGGAGACACACAAAACTGCAATAAAGACACACAAATGGACACAAAAAAGGCAGAAAGAGCAAATCACCTCAGACAGAGGTAAAATGATAAAAGACACAAAACAAACCATGATTACACACAAAACTGCAACACAAAGACAGAAATCATCCAGGGATTATTAACACAGCGACAAAGACACAGGAAATGAGACACAATGCGACAACAACCACCATGAGTGTCTGGAAATCAGCCACAGGCACTCAAACAACCTCACCTCGCCAGAAATGACTAAAAAGAGATGCAATAAGACCACAAATATACAGAAAACAGCCACACAAAGACAGAAAGTGTCCACAGATTTCTAAAACAGCTACAGAGACGCTAAGAAATGACGGCATGGAGACACAACACAGCAACAACGAGCCGCAAAGTGACAACAAACAGACAAAAAACTGTCAAAAACAAGAGCGAGTCATCAGCATAGAGGCAGAAAATGTATGAAAAGAGAAACAACACAACCAGGATCACATGACAGACATCCTCACATCCTCCACAGGTCTGTGTGAGTCTGTCTCAGTGTGTGTGTCGACGTCTGCACTCTCATAATCCGTCCATGACAACATGACCTGACAGCAGCTGTGTGTGACCTCTGGCTGCTGTGCAGACGCGTCAGCCTGTTAAAGCTTCACCTCCACTGAGACGCTGCAGCCGCGTCCTCACAGTAAACTGACGATCAGCGAGCTCAAACCTCACGATGCTGCTGATCTGCTGAGCTGCAGTTTAATCAGCGCTGAAATGTGAGCATGTAGTGTGAAACACTGATCAGAAACAGAGTTAAAGTCCTGCAGAGACTCGCCTCTGTTCTCCAGCACTCACATTTAGTGACAGAACATGTGGCGCTGAAAAGATCCTTTGTGGTTTCTTGTGTTTCAAGAAAAGAGCCGATGATGTAAAACTAAAATCATAGTTTAAGAACATGAAGAGGTGCAGACTCAGCGAGCGTCCCGTCTCTGAGGAGCTGTGTGGCGGCCATGTGTTCTGAGCAGCCGCGGCCTTGAGGAAAATATCGGCTTCTGGAGGGATAAAATATTAATGATTTCATAAACTAACAGAAAGTGATCTGCTCAGCAGTCGAGCTCGGGCCTGTGGATTTTTGTGGGGTGTATTGACTCAAACACTCCTGGCAGAAGCTGACACGAGCGTGATCCTTTCAGAGCGTCTCATGAACTTCTCAGTTTATTTTATGTACATGAGCTGTTTGCAAACCGACGCTCTGCATGATTTATTAGAAAAGTTGTAGAAAGTCGATTTCCCTCCCACGGCTGCTCTCCACGTGTCGACACGCTGCAAATTAACAGATCCAGAAATTCTCACTTCTGTAAACGTCGGGACCAGCTCACCCGACCGACCCACCGACGCTCTGAACACGCCGGAGCAGACGAGTTGTCGTCTCCATGATGGTAAAATCCAGAACTGGGCTGAAAAGACGCTCCAACACCACCAACAACTCCTAACAGTTGTGTACACACTCGGCACTCTAATACCTATTTATAATGGATTAACAACCAGATGGTGCTACAGTGGATCAGCAGTCAGTCTGACAGTATGTGGATCACATGTCACCGCCCCGCCCTCCGACAATCAGAGAGGAAATGTGGTCAATTCGTTTGACCCGAGCTGATGTTGGACACACGATCATGTGTTCACAGCGTCTGAGGAGACACGCAATGAGCTTAGAACCACCAGGGTTTCTGAAATGTTGACGAAAAAGCTGGTGCTGCCGGCGGGAGCCACAGCCGAGGGGAACCAAAGGTTAGCTGAAATGCAGGCAGATTGGCGAGACTGTAACCATATGGACAAGACAGCGTTGGAGGCAACGTGCACCAAAAAAAGATGAGGCTGGTGCACAAATCCTCCCAGAAAACAACATGCCAGAGGGTCCAGACAGCAGACAGAGTGGAAATCTCACCAAATGTCCAAACCAGACAAAGTGAAAGTGAAATCAAGCTGACGGTGACGTGAGGATGAAACTGTGAGGAAGCAACGAGAAAGAGCTCCAGATAATGTCGATGTGGAAAATATGACGCCAACATTTTTTATCAAGTCCGTTTCTGTCACACTTTGGTTCTGTTGGTTCTGTTGGTTCTGTTCCACCTCAGCCGAGCATCACAGCCGGTTACACTCAGGTGTGAAAGGCTGGATGGAAACTTGTTTTCGGCTCTTAACAATCTTTGAGTCTAGTCTGCTGATAGATTTCCCATCAGCAGTAGTTCTGGTTCTGGTTCTGGTTCTGGTTCTGTGTTTGTGCTGCAGTCTTGTCTCATACAAATGTTTACTCCTGAACAGATCTGTGTGATCAGGAAAACGAAATGTTTCATATTAATTAGAAATATCGAAACTGAAAGTACATTTGAATGTTGGATTTAATTTATCTAAACGTACGAAAGAGAAAATCTGGACAGAACTTTACAAGTTTGTACTCTGAATTATATGGAAGATAAACTGTCAGAAAAAATATTTACAGCTTCTAATCAGAAGATTATTAACAACATAAAGGACAAACTAATGGTAATAAACCTTTAATACTTATAATAATTATAAATTATAATAATAAATTGAATAATAAATAAATTATTATTCAATATAATAAAAACACAAAACAATTTTCTGCTTGTTTACTTTGTTCCCAGGACACAAACAGCTTATTATATCTATTATCTTATTCATATTTCTCTCTTATTTTCTTCCAGTTCTTTTCTTGTACTTCATCTAATATTATGCAGATCTTTCTGCGAAGAACCTTCTGAGCATGAAATCAACAAAACACAACCTGGTAATTTGTTACCATTGTTATTTGTTCATTTGTTCTCAGCTGAAAGTTGCAAAAGTGAAGTTTTAGTTTAAGACATTCAAACAAACGAGTGTGAAGAAACAACAGCTGATGTCTCCGTTTACTGAAGTTAGCATGCTAACCAGCTAGCTCCTAACAGCACTGTAGCTCAGAGGTGATCAGCTGATCAGCTTGTAGCTTCAGTTCAGTTAGCAGCAGTTAGCGGCAGTTAGCAGCAGTTAGCGGTCACTCTGGTGATATCTGTAGAAGATCAGTCAGTTCAACACTCCACAGGAGCAGTTTATTTAGAGCTGCAGGATTAAAGTCGAGGATGTTTCATGCTAAAAGATGTTTTAAAGCAGGAGGACCTCAGATTTCCACCTCAGTCCATCTCCTCTCTGCAGGCAGGTGCATACCTGAGCTGAGAAACACGTTTTTTTAAAGAGAAAATCGATGCATTTCTCAGAATCTGCAGGGACGAACAACCTGCAGCCCCTCAGATCCACGAGCCGCTCGCTGAGTTGATCTCATGACTCAGACGAGCTGCTGATGATCTGCTGCTGCGTCTCAGCAGCTTCCTGCAGCTCCACCCTCCAGTCAGACGACGCAACTTACTCAGACAATGAATTACCAAAGCTTCAACAACTCACAGATCCATACGTCCAAAACTCTGACAGACCTACTGAGGATTAAATATGTTAAACTCTACTTATTCTTCAGTAAGTGTTAAATGTGATGAATCTTTGTTTTTGTGATTTTCTGTCTGAATGAAAAACTCGACAATAATAAAAAAAATTATTGTTATCAATAATAAATAATCATATTTTGAAGCTGCTCTTTAAGTTCAGAGACCAGACGGATCAAATGGATCTTCCATGAGATTTAATAATAAATGCTTTTGTTATTTGAAAAGTTTTATTTCAGTGAAGATTAGATGAAATATGTCCACTCGCCTGCATTACAAGTGTTTCATCTTTGTTACAGAGTTTAGATTATTTCTGTTTATCTGACACACAGACGACGTCACAAACAAGATGGCTGCTTTCCGTCGCCTCGCTGTGGCCAAAAGACAGAAAACACATTTTCTACAAACGAGCTGAAAACTGACTCGAACCAAAAGTGTCCAAATGAAAGAAACCCAAAATAAATCCAAGAATGTTATCTGAACAACACAGTGAGTCATCTTCAAACAGACTAATTAGTTGACGTGGCATCATGGGAGTTGTAGTCGTTACTCCTGATGAGAGCGTATCTGACGTGACTGTTTTAAGGTTTTCTTCACGTCATGTTTACGTTATTAGCCAGAAAATTGTTTGTAAAACTTTTTTTTTTTTACTGTGAACTCAGTTTGTTAAATGTCATTAAATCCTGACAGATGAGTGAAGCCAGAGAGAGCCGCCGTCAGACTCGCTGGGATTCTCTGCTGAACCTGAGACACTCGGCATCAGTTCTGAAAACATTTGGATTAAAGGGTCAAAAGTTCTGAAATATTTTAGAGCAGTAGACTCCCGTCTGTCCCATCTTCTTCCTTAATCTGCACATCACAGATGTTAAAATCCCTGTTGCTACGGTAACAACAACAACAGCCTCCAAGCTAGCAGCCTACATCTCCTCCAGCTCCTGTAACAGTAACCTGGTAGCTAAACAAGCTAAACAAGCTAAACAAGCTAACTGCTGTCACCTTTTTTTTTTTAGGGATTTACAGATCACGTGCAGCATCTAACTTCCTGGTTTAAGTTACACTGAAGACGACTGTGATTGGTTGGAAGAGACGCAAATAAAGTCAACACGTTCATGGTACCTGGAGCAGCCGGACCTTCAGCCGGCGCTGAGAAAGATCCGGCTGAACATGAGCTGCTGTTCTGTCTCACAGCGACACTTGTGTGATAACGGCAGTGAAAAGAGAAATGAGGGGAACCCTGACAGGCACCAGCTCAGGTCCCTCTGCAGGTAGATCTGAGTTTGAATATTATATCATCATGAGGAGTCCTTAAAGCTGGCACTTGATGAATCCCATCATGCATTTCACAGAGAATCATGAGACCGGTGGGAGGTAATTAAAGCTGGCAGACACAAATCCAGGTGCACCAATTAGCAGTGAATAAACATGATAACATCATTTATTTACAAGTGTGTGTGTGTGTGTGTGTGTGTGTGTGTGTGTGTGTGTGTGTGTGTGTGTGTGTGTGTGTGTGTGTGTGTGTGTGTGTGAGGAAACTCAGGTTCTGTGTTGCTGTTTTCTTTGTTTCCTGTTAATAAAAAACAATAAATAAGAACTTAATTCACATTAGTGCTCAGAAACCGTTTCAGTAAACAGCACGGACGGTTTTAAAACGCAGCTCGTGTCTTCAGAAGACGCAGTAACACTCAGCAGTCACACACACCAACAGCTTCTGTCCCGGACGCTGTGACACGCTGATGATTCGTGACAACGAGCCGTCGATCATCCTGCAGGAGCCGTGTGGGTGTCTGCTGGTGACCCCACCATCCACCCCGAGGCCCGAGCTTCACGGCAAAGTCACGTCCCCACACTTGACTACAGGCACGTGGCCCCATCTGGAAACATCAGCCCACACACACACACACACACACACACACACACACACACACACTTGTGCAGAAACATTGCCGAACAGCAGCTGAAGCTGGTTCTGGGTCAGGAGACAACTTTCATCCTGAGCTTTATTATTCCTGCACCGGCCAATCACAGACGGTTATTATCCTGACAGGACCTGACAGATAAACAGGTTGTGTCCAATCAGATTCAGGCAGAAGACGACTCAGAAGACGATGATGATGAACGTGTTCATTAAAATAATCTGGACAGCTGTGACATGAAACAGGACCTGACGGGACCAGGAAGCACACGGTCATGAAAGACATCCACAGGCCGACAAACGGGCCGGCAATGTTCTGAAGACTTACAAGGAATTTAATTAAAGGTAGAAGGAATTTGAAGAAATTCCCTCCAGGTGTTCCTGAGATCACCTTCACAGGGTTGGGACGGACGGACGGACGGACGGACGGATGGACACATAATGCCTCCATCAACGTCTACCACCAGCACAGAGGAGTGAAAACGGCTGAAGATAAAAGAAGCAATCCTCCAGTCAGAAAACCATCGTGCCTCTGCAGAGAAGAAGAAGGAGCAACAAGATGGCGTAATGGAAAGAATGCAGAACAGTTTGCTCAAACTCGTGCACCGACTGATATCTGAGTTTCTGAGATGTCAGAAAGTTTTGGTTTTTTTTGGGCCCAAATTTACTCCAGTTCGACCTGAAGTACTGACAGTGTGACCGTCAGTCACCCTCTCTGATGGATCCTCAAACACTGAGGCTCACACTGAAGTCAGCTGATAAAGTTCTGTTCTGGTCCCTGAAGTTTAATGTTACATTTCATAAAAGTGTGACAGTTTCCTCCTGAGAACATGTGGGAGGTGTTCCTGTCGGTCGGTAATGAAACGTCCTCTGCAGGTCTGTTGGACACTCAGGTGAGTGTACCTGACCCTCTGCTAAGACAGTGTTACATTTTCTGTTTACCACCAGATGGAAAACTACAGCAGGTAATCAATACACACAGTCCACAATAATGACGACTGTTAGCTGTGTGAAAAGCTGTTCTGACAGTTTGGATCCTCGCCACTCTGACTTCATTTGACTCCGGATGTGAACAAAGAGGCTCGTGTAACTAACAGACGTCGATGTGCATCCATATGTCTGTCCTATGAACCGGACCATGGCCCGGTTGACTGACGGTTAGCTTAGCTGCTAACTCACGCAACATCTCCAAACCTCATTTAAGGTTCAAGTTCAGAGCGAGACTCGTTAGTGCACCGTGCTCACGACGGGTCAGAAACAACATGGCCGACAGCGGTGACATAATAATCAATCTCCTAACAGTCTGTAACATGATGACATGAGGAGGCGGTCACATGACGAGCTCCGACCAGACGAGAGAGGAGGTGTAGACGGCAGTCTGAAGTCTAACGCCTGACACAGTCAACAGTTCAAATCTGGTCCGTCTGCAGGGAGCGGGTCGGGACAGATGGTTCACCAACACTGAAGAGTCCCAACGAGACGCGTCCACGTTATTTATCTAATGTGTTTGTCAGGCGGAGCTGACGGAGTGACGACAGCGCTGCTTCTCTGTGACTCTGCTGTCATCAAACATGTCAGCAGCGTTTGGGAATTCATGAATGGAGCAGCGCTCCGCGTTTAATCCTCATTAAAGCCGTGTCGGGCCCGATGAGTTCACCCGGTCAGAACACACAGTTAGTGAGGATAACAGGCTCACCTCCGCCATGTTGGAGCGAGGGACCCGAGAACGCCGTGAAAAATGACTTGTTCTACGGCGGGGAGCGTAAGGGATGAACCCCGATCCAAGTCTGCTCCTCTTTGATTTCCCAGGAGGCTCTCGGTGCTTGATTTCAGGGAGTCGGACCTCACATCATTTATTCAGGATCAGGCCCGTCGGCTCCTGCAGCTCGGTTCTGACACAGCTTAACACAACAATGAGGCAGACTCATAATTTCACCTGCTGCAGCTCGGCTGGATTCTGGAGAGGAAATCTTTATTACTACTGTCTCAGATAAATCCAGAGAACACGAGGAGGAGGAAGAGGAGGATGGAGGGAGGCAGGACGAGGAGGAGGAGGAGGAGGATGGAGGGAGGCAGGACGAGGAGGAGGAGGAGGAGGAGGAGGAGGATGGAGGGAGGCAGGACGAAGAGGAGGAGGATACCATATGATTTCATTCAAATGAGTTTCATTAGGTTTTGATCTCCATGGCAACAGTTTGCTTAACATAGCTCATCTGCCTCTGGGCGACGGAAACAGTTAGAGTCATCGTTCTGCCCGGTCACCATCCACAGGTAACGTGAACGACTAGAAACTCTGAGAAATAAAAAGAATCTGCTGACAGACGAGCTGGAGGAGGTGGAGGAGGTGCAGGAGGAGCTGGAGGAGGTGGAGGAGGTGCAGGAGGTGCAGAGGAGATGATAGAAAACATGAGTGAACAGACAGACGTTCACTGATGGAGAGCTCATCATAACCTGCCCACTAATTAATAGCCTGCAGCCTGGCAGCTAGCTGTAGCCTGGCTGCTGGCTATAGCCGTGATGCTAGCTGTAGCCTGGCTGCTAGCTGTAGCCAGGCTGCTAGCTATAGCCGTGATGCTAGCTGTAGCCTGGCTGCTAGCTATAGCCGTGATGCTAGCTGTAGCCGTGATGCTAGCAGTAGCCTGGCTGCTAGCTATAGCCGTGATGCTAGCTGTAGCCTGGCTGCTAGCTATAGCCGTGATGCTAGCTGTAGCCGTGATGCTAGCGGTAGCCTGGCTGCTAGCTGTACCCGTGATGCTAGCTGTAGCTGCGATGCTAACGCCAACAGTAACACAACAGGGAAACACTGGAGGGGAAGTTGATAAGTTTAATGGTGTGAATGTTCTTGACTTTGTGTTTTAAATCTTGATGCATTTTTGTTTTTATTGGACAATTATCAGTTGATTGGTCAGATTTTTGTTTCACTGAGTGTTTCTGTTATCTAGTTTGTGTTATAACTATGGTATATTACTTTTTATAGTTTTCTTTGTGTGAGGGAGTTGAGCTGCCTCTTCTGAGCCTGATGGCTTCTTGACCTCTCCTGACACTTATCTTATCTTTTCATTATCTGGCTTTTTGTTATCTTCAAAATAAATCATTGAATGAGCGTTTCAACAGGAAAGACACACACACGTTCACGAAGTTGGATTAGCATTAGCATTTGTGGTTTTCTGTGTTGTCATCTTTTAAAAATCATTCCAAAAAGCTCAAACTGGAAAAACAAATTACAATATTCTTGACCAGATACTTGACATATGTCGGGATATTTTCTGATTTCTGATCAATAATCAACAGTAACGAGGACATCATGACTAAGAGGGTAAAGACAGTCTGGTAACACTTTACAGTAATGAGCCTGTAAACCAGGAGAAGACGACTGCAGCCCGGCGCTGCTCCTCAGTCACACTTCTGATCGGTTCTGTTGTGTCAGAATGAAACGCGGCACTGAGACCCGACAGCCTCCGACAGAGAGGTCGGCAGGAAACAGGCAGCTGACTTTGCCACTTTAGCAGTTATTAATCATCAGACCCTGAAGGCACCGCGGGACGTTTGTCTTTTATACATGAAGACAACGATAAACCAATCAATGAGTTTTCAGCAGCAGGTGTCGCTCAGATTAAACAGCTCGTCTCTGCCCAGTCAGCTGAAGCCTGGAGTGTATCCATGTCAGCCCAAAGCCAGTGTACAGGTCAGCGTGGGACACACTGAGAGCTGGATTAGCCTCATCAATGATGACTAATGATCCAGATCTACAGCCCACAGACCGCTGCAGCCGTCTGATTACAGCCGATCAGAGGAAAATTACTTTCAGACTATTTTCAGAAGTTATTGTCATTTTTCTTTGCTGGTTCATCAGACAAAGAAGCAATCTGAAGACGTCAGACTAGGAAACTGACACCAGGGTTTAGACGTTTTATAGACTAATAAATTAATTAATCCAGTGTAGAAACAGTCAGAAGACTAAACGATCATCAGTTGCAGCCCTTAAATTCAGAATAAGGTTTGTAGCTGTCTGTATGAAACGCTCTGTTTTAGCTGCTGCCTCTCGGAAGTCCCAGAAATAATGAGATCAGAGGTCGGCTGAGATTAGGACAGCTCCTAAAATCCCAGGCCAGACGGACGCAACAGTAGAAACACATCTGAGTGTTTTAAAAAGAACCGGTGGAGCCTCCTCAAGATGTCCAGGAGTATAAAACCAGCGGCACCGAGAGCTCCGGCTCAGTCTGGTGCCGCGATCGACTCGACTTTATTGAGGCTGCTGTCAGAGAAAACAATAAACTCTTTGAAACACAACTCCAGAGTGTCGGATCGACTCTGAAGAAGCAATTTTTGGTCACATTTTCTGGACTCCTGTGATCCGACAGTGTCCACTGAGTTCACCTCACCACACTGACAGGAGGACAGAGACACAGATCAACACGTCCTGCAGACATCATTAAAATCAGCCTTGGACACACAGAGCAAAGGACTGTGAGGACCACACACACACACACACACACACACACACACACACACACACACACACACGTGTGTTTGGTAGAGAGTGAAGAGAAAATGTCCTTGTAAATGGAGTGTTAGATTGATGACAGACAGACATATGTCATATCCTCCCTCAGGCCGTCAGAGCAGTTTGGAAATGTAACCGCGGACAACAGACGTGCGGCCAGATGATTGAATGGACGGGGGACAGTTGGACAGAACGGGCCAGATGATTGAATGGACGGGGGACAGTTGGACAGAACGGGGTCAGTTCATACAACAGCTACAGCATGCAAACCAAAGTTCAGCATCTTATCAGCCGTCTAATCTGCTCCACATTCATCACAAACAGTCGGCCAGGAAATGTGCTGAACTTTGAATTAACCGAGCCTCGTGTGAAATTATCGTCATTATTCTGACACAGTTCCTCGCTGAACATCGACTCAGGAAACACTCACATTTCTGAGAAAATGATTTAAAACCCCGCGCGGACTCTGAAGCTCACCTGAACAGGAGAGCAGCCATTTAAAACACAAAAACAGAAACAGCAAGTCGCTGCTCTCCACAGCCGCGTTTATCACCTCATCAAGGTTTTCTGAGGCTCCCGGCGCCGCCTGCGCTCATTTATTGCATACAGTGTGATGCTTATAAACCTCCAGCTTGTGATAAAAATCTAAATTGGAGAGCGTTTATTTGAAAAGTGACATAAACAGGACAGTTAACTCTGCGGTTTGGTGATAGTTCGGCTACCTGCACAGAACCTGATGCTCCATCGTTTCATTTCTCTTCCACTGTTTCTCCTATAAAGCACATTTTTCTTGCATCTGCAGAAAACCATCAGAACGAGCCGGTCGTCAGGTCGAAGTCCTCCATCAGCTGAGTGGAGTCAGTTTTCTTGTGTTCATCCATCAGCTGAGTGAAGTGCTGCAGCCATCAGTCGTGTGGACGAGGAGGAGCCCATAACTTTTTGGACATCTGGCGTTCGGACCTAATTACAGGAACGATCGTGATAATCGGTCAGACTGTAACCACGCAGTCATCATGCTGATCCTGGAGGTGGATGGATCTGACATCTGGACACAGCTGCAGGAACAGATGATGCTGACTGGCTCCTGTGCAGGTCAGAGCCGAGGTGAGCCGACAGGTTACTGAGCTCGTTAGGAGACGAGAGGTCAGATTCACCTTCTGATTCTGTGAAGCTCAGGTTTGATTTATAATCACACCGCATCATCAGTAAAATAGGATTTAAAGGATGATCCATGTATAAAACTGTTGTCCTTAACTGACAAATATCTAAATACTTCAAATATATATAGTGGACAAAATAATGATGGTGGACGAATTTAATCTCCAAACTGGATGAAAACCAGATGATGATGGAAACACTTCAGGAAAGTGTTCCATGTGTGTAATGTGTCTGGTTTCCCTTTAAAAATGTCATATTATGAGAAATATCATGTTTTTCCAGGAAAAAAAATCCAAATTGTAAATTTGAATTGAATATTTTCAGATGTGAACTAAAATTTTAACACATAAAAAACAGAATAGTTGAAGATTTTTCCACACGTGGAAACACAACATGGCGTGAAACCACATGAACTTTAATTCTTCACGTGTGAACTTCGTAATTTAGTTACTTTTCCACAGAATATTTACATAATTTAGATGTGAATTTCATACATTCATATGTAACGTGCTGTATTTACACGCGTGTGGTTACAGATGAGGAGACCAGTTCAGTCTTCAGTCACCCAACATTCATTATTTACATCTAATTATGACCTGATAACACAACAGGAACCTCCACTAATGAGGACGTGATTAAATGAATAATGACGTGAGCGGTGATGACGGAGCACAGGGACACGAGCTCACATCCAGAGAGCTGAATGACTTTCAGGAGGCCGTCAACAGGAAGTGGAAACGAGGCTGCGTTTCTCTCTGCGGAGAGCGAGACCCAAAAAACAACTGAGCGTTTTCTTGTGAAACTGAGGAACAAAACACATCACAAACGTTTGTGTGTTTAAACAACTGAACAAGTTAAATCGTTTTCTGTTTTTGACTTGTGAGCTGTGAGCTGTGTTTCCCTCTCTGTCGATATATTTCCATGGAGTGACGTCCGTCTGTTGAACCCGTCTGAGCTCTCACAACGTTCACGTGTACGCAGACGAACACGCCGTCCGATCCGCAGAACAACAAATACACCAGAGTGTGCGATTATAAAGAAGTCGCTGCAGAAAACTTCTAATTAAAGGACTCTTCAGCTCTCTGCACTCATTTACAAGTTGGGCCAACATATTCTTCGTCCACAGGCAGGAGGCCAGCGTTGGCCTCGCATGATAATCCTGATCGGACATAAGAAGTCTCATCGCTGGCCCGACTAGGGCTCAACTGGGCTAATGTGGTCAGGCTTTGTTCCGCCTGCCCAGAGACCACACACCAACTTCCTTACTAATTAGGAGGCAGTTACTAATTGTCTGTCTTATTAAAAGAGTAAACTGAGACAAACACACAGATTGCAGCCTGAGCCGCCCCACATATCGACGGTATCACGTCTCCTTCTGCTTTTAAACTGCAGACCTCGACGTGACAACCAGGAGAACAGACCTCAACTCATTCAGAATGAGTAATGAAGGCAAAACTTTTAATTGTATGAAGTGTTATCAGCGGCTGATAGTCTGGTGCATTTAGGCCAAACTCTCCTCCTCAGAGATCTCCATGACTAATTCATTATCCTAAGCCTCTTTAAGGTTGCCGCTCAGCAGCTGTGTGATCACTGAGAGCACAACTTTATTATTCTTAGTCCAATTTAGTCTGGATTTACCGATCTGTTTCCCCGTGTGACTGTGTGAAAATTACATATGCGTCACTGGGTGAAAAACAAGCGCTGGCACCTTTAATACCTCGAGTGATCGTGGCAGTTAAACGTCGTCCCGCTCCTCCAGCCTCCAGCTCATCTCCATCCAAGGCGGAGCAGCCAAAACACTCAGAGTCGACCCTCCTCAAATATAGCCCACCTCCGTCTGAAGACATTAACCTCCCACAGCAGAAGGTGTGTGTGGCACCTGTGTGTGAAGCATTTAACGCAAATCACACTGAGTCCGTGTGCTCATATTCAAAGGGGAAATAAGAGTTCTGTGTCCGGCAGCACAAAACTACTATTAATCTCTCTGTGGGGGGCTGATGGGGTTTTAATCAATACCAATAGCTCAATGATTACTGCCATCCAAAACAAATGTCCCCGTCTGCAGCCTGTGATGGAACAAACAGTCCTCGCTCACCTCAGTTCACCTGCTGGACTTTCACCCGCTCCGGGTCGTCGGCTGATCCGACCAACGCGCTCGCTCCCTGGGCTCAAATCTACAGCGATCATCACAATAGTTGAATTCAACACAAAAATAACATAATCAGTGAGAGTCCTTTAAATGCACCACTCCTACAGATTAACAGTAAATTCTCTAACATGTGTTCAGATTTTGTCATCTTCCAAAAATAACGTACATAAAATACCTCCATGTGTAATAAACCTGGCACTGCACCTTTAAGACTTCCCAGAATGCAACACTAGGGTGGAGTGCGTGAGGCTACATCACTCATCAGGTACGATACTGTAACTGATGACTTCAATCTCAGCTCCTGATCCATTTTAGATAAATAAAGGAATATAAAATCAATACGAAAATATCAATCACTGTCAAAATGATCAGCAGCAACAAACAGAATGCCACAGTAGCGTCTAGTCTGCCTGATCTGAAGAAGGAGGAGGAGGAGGAGGAGGAGGAAGAGCAGGAGGAGGAGGAGGAGGAGGAGGAGGAGCAGGAAGAGGAAGAGGAGGAGCAGGAGGAGAAGGAAATGTGGGTGACGTTTGTTATTCTGTGAAAATGTGTCAGAGTGAGACCTCCTTCTCTCTGAGCTGAAGTGCAGCCTCCTCTCCACCGTGAGGACGACTTTCTCCCTTTAGTCGGTGAAAATCAGCTCTCAATTCCCAGAAAATCTACAGAGAAGCGACCTCGGCGTCCTCAGCGACCTCGGCTGAATCCAAGGCTAATGGACATTTTTGTGGCTGATTTAATTCACCAAAATAAGAGCGTGCGTAGGTCTGCCGAGTCAGAATTCAAGGTTTCAAGCCAGCTGCTGATAATTAACCTCTGAAAGCACATTTTGCATCATCGCTAGTTTTAATGGAAGCAGAAGTCGGGAGCGCTGCTCACTAACAGCCTGCGCCTGCACGACGGCTGACACAAGATTAAATCCTGAACCACCAAGAGCCTGAAAATAAGCTTTTATAAACGGAATAAAGTGAAAATACGTTGAACAGGAAGCAGGATTTACTACACGTTTCACACACTGACATCATAAATCACTGCGCTGCTGTTGTTCTGCTGCCAGGGAAAATATTTAAATTTTCTCTAATTGTCATCTTTTCTGGTGAATTAAATGACAGCAACATTAATTAAGTTGTCACTTTGACGCGGCCCTCCGGACCCTCCAACACGCCGCTGAAGAACCAAAGTGATCAGGTAGTTAATGCACATCCTGGTGTCGCAGAGGATGGAGTCACGAGGACTGAGCTCCACACTCGCCATGTATATTTCATGCTCGGTGTCAACTGCCTGGCCGTCAGGTTAAGAGCTGAGTGGACGCACCCGATTTAAATTCACCAGCGTGATTCCTCAAGCAGAATCTGGAAGCGTGGCAGATGTAAGAATCGAGAGGCAGGAGGGAAAAGTGATATCACTAATTTAACATAACTGCTTACGGACAGGTTTAAGTGCTACAAGTCATTTTTTATTCATCAAAGACATCCAGCGAGAAATGTTTACCGAGCCGGACGGCTCGCGCTCCAACGCTGTCGAGAATTCTAATCAAACAGTCGCCGGGCCCGGAGCTGAACGTGGAGCTGCTCGCGGCTCTCTGCTGCTTTGTGTCCCTTAAATCCTGTTTCATAGGCTTATGGTAAAATTATTATAATGTCTTTTGGAGCTAATATAGCATAGCAGAGGCATTATAACAGGCAGGGATTCCTTTTCTCTCAAAGCCTATGTAACCTAATAAAAGAATCGATTAGACCGGGCATTGCTCAAACTGGCAGTTTGCTCCGGGGCAGGAAAAAAGGATGTTTTCACAGAGCACAGCGCGCACAGTAAAACAATATAGATCCAAGTCAAGTCAGGCCGGAGAGTTTAATTCTATTACAGCAGAATAAGTGCAGCAATATGTTGAGTAAAGCTGCTCACAGGCACTTTGTGGTTCTGAGAGCCGCATGTAAACCTGAACAGATCCTGATTGATCCCAACGAGCTCGGATGAGTTTCAGTCTGCTGTCACGATCGGTATCGTCCCAGAAACAGCAGCGGCGCCGGAGCCGAGGTTTCCTTCCCGTCCTGAGATGATTGACGCTGCGAGTGGTCCGACTGAGCGAGCGCTCCCTCCTCTGTGTTCTGCCATTTTTAGATAGAGCTGAATGTGATTTCATGGAGTTCACGGCTGAAAATAGACGTCTTATTTCTCTCCAGGGGAGAAAAATATATACGGTGACTTAAATCGTGCTGATGTATACTCAGTCAGTTAACTCGATTTCCCTCCCTGCCACCAGAGACCCTCTGGATTTAATCTTCGGAAGCCAAACCAGAGGTTAAAGGAAGGATATCCACATTTCATTCAGCTGGATCTGATGTGGACGGTTCTCCTCTCTCAGGATGAAGACGTGACGTGTGGCAGCCTCTCATTTCATATGTTCAAATGTCTCGGGACACGTTTCTTTTCTTTGTTGTTGTGTTTATTTTGGGGTTTTTCCACACAAAACAGGAAAAGGAACTCATATTTACGATGATCGGAGCAGTGTGAGGCACCAGAAGGTTCTGGGAGTGATCCAGGTCGGACCGTGGAGGTGAGTGACGGATGGATTAATCTGCTCTCTGTTCAGCATGTTTGGGTCACTTTTTCTAAAAAGTGGGTTAATGTTTTAGCGTTTAATTGGAACTGTAATTAGTAATGATTTCTGGAGTCACGGCTGAAGTTCCGTCTGACACAGTTTGGATCACATCCTAAATCGATGGCGTGACGGCGGGAGGTGGAAGTCAGACAGCTGATATTAAACCCAGAATGCATTTCAGTTTGTTTTCTGTCCAATTCTGATCGGTGGTTCCCCCACAGGCTGTAACGATGAGTGTGTCTGACTGAAAGATGACAGAACCACAGAGGTCCGATTCTGCACACAGCAGCATCACTGAAGGCGGCCGGATCCAGAGCAGCCGACAGCGTGCTGCTCTGACTGGTGAGGTGTTTGTTTCCCTGTGTTAAAATCAGTGTGACTAAGATTCAGACTGTATGTTCTGCACATGTTCACGCTCAGCACCCGTCCGGTCCAGACAACAGAACCCACTGATTTCTGGGTTACTTTAAGGACAAACGGGACAAAATAAATTGAGGCGTGAGTTCTGTTCAGTTTGAGAGGCTTTTTAACTTTTGGCAAAGCTTCACACGCAAATTCAACTCAACATTTGCAGCAATTTTTTTTTCTGCGGGACTAAAACTATGTTTCATTCAGAGCGTCAGAGTTCTGCTCTCACAGAAGACAAAAGAACCTTTGAAACAACTGTTAAAAAACTGAATTGCATGAAGCCCACAACACTTCCTGTGAACGTGTAGTAAAACAGATTGTGTAACCCAAGGCTACAACAGTGAAGCCGTCAGGACTGGCAGAGCTCCAGTACAATCAGAACCAGGGCCAGACTCCGGACACACGGAGACGTTTATTTACAGCGAGTTGAAGAGCTGCCGTGTTCTCTGCACACAGAGTGGAAGTACAAAGAGGAGAGCTGTCGGTCAGACGGAGGAGACGTCTCGTCACGTCCTGTGATTAACAAAAGCAGCTGACAGCTACATCTGACGTGTGCTGGCAGGTTTACAGGTACAGACGTCAGACATCACGATAACTTCAACTGAGGCCGACAAAAGTAAACTGGTTCACTTTATGGTGCTGCAGCTGCTATTTTCATCATCAATCAATCTGCAGATTATGTTTAGAATCGATCAATTCATCGTTTGTGGAGAAAATAAAGATCATCACCGTCTCCAAACCCCAAAGTGTTCTGGCTCACCAGTCAACAATGGAAACAACAGTTCTTTGCAGCACCAGAACGACGATTTATCTTCTACTTTCTAGAAACATTTGCAGGAAAACTTAACTGATGATCAATACTGATCTGTAATCAAACTTAACTGATGATCAATACTGATCTGTAATCATCACTTGACTGACAATGAATATTTTTGTTTCTTAAATGATCAGCAGAAACAGAAACGATGTCTGTAGTGGCCACTGATCAAGGGTGTAACCATCCATGATGGATGATGATGGATGATGGATCAATACATCCACTTAAGGATCAAGGATCCAAAGTGAAAACATCGACATCCACATTATCATCTCAAGAGAACGCCTTTGTTTTGAAATTATCCTGAAACGTCAGTGTCACTTCCTTCCTGTACATTTGAACAGTGCAATAAGAATAAGAATAAGAATAAGAATAAGAATAAGAATAAGAATAAGAATAAGAAGAAGAAGAAGAAGAAGAAGAAGAAGAAGAAGAAGAAGAAGAGATGTTGGTGAACAGATGAGCAGACAAACAGGATGTTTTCACTCAGCTGTCCACTGACATGCTGCTGTCGCCATGGCAACAGTCTTGCACGTATCGGCGCTACACAAACACATCTTCTGGTTCTGGTGGTTCTTCTACCAGCAACACTCAGTGACAGAATGTCTACATTTAATCTATGAGTGGAGGGAAAGTCTGCTAGTCGCTAAGCTAATGTATTCAATGTAAAGTACCACAGGCTGGTTCTGTGTTTAAGCAGCGATCTGGACCTGAAGACGGCCCGACCCAAAACACATCCACATGTCAGCTTCTCCCGTTACTGACCGTTTCAAAGGGCAGGTGATGTCATATCGATCACACGCCTCTGAATTAATCAAATCCAAACCATCTTTACTGACTGATTTTGTCAGTTATTTTATGATTTGATCCCAGAATGGATCATCGGAGCAGCAGCCGGCCTGTAGCTCACTTCTGACTCCACACCAACACATTTTATTCATTTTCAGAGTTTTAATCTTCAGCCTCGACCGACGTTATCAGATTTTGACTTGATAGAACTTTGATCATCACGCAGTCGTTCCCCCGTCACTTCCAACACACTTTGATGTGTAGAATCATCAGTTTCCTTCTAATTGAAGCTGGAGTTCCACGTTTAAACTTATTTTTACTTTAGAATTTCAAATAAACCAAACGTGAACCGCAGCACGTATCCGACTGGCCGTCTGAGAACACGTGACGCAGTCGGTGGATTCATGGCTGTAGGCAGACGTGTCGACGCCTCTACACGTCCTCCTCGTAACCACCAGCAGGAGACGCAGGGGAGATTCTTCTCTTAGTGCAGCTGGCTGCTACAGTAAATCTTATATGATGCCATCTGACACCACATGAAGAAAACGTCACTGACTGCCCCCCTAGAAATGCTCATCAAGCACCAGGACTAATCTAGCAGAGCACGTCGCTCCCTCCACAGCTCCTCCACCGGAGCCCGGCTGACAATGAGAAACAGCCGTGAACTCTGAGACACCAGCAGGAAAAGCAATCGCACCGCCGAGAACGAGACCGTGCTGAGAAAGAATTAAGTGCTGGCTGATTGGAGAGGAGGGAGGACGCCGAGGTCGGCTGGCAGACTGCAGCATGCATGTTTGAGTCCTTTAGCAGATTTGTAGCACTGGGAATTCAGTGTGTGTGTGTGTGTGTGTGTGTGTGTGTGTGTGTGTGTGTGTGTGTGTGTGTGTGTGTGAGAGAGAAATACTGAACGATAAGCAGAAAGCTAAAAATTTTTTTTAAAAATCTCATATTTCTTCAGTTTCTTCAGGGACAAATCCTTCACACGGAGGCTGACGGTCCTCTGAGGAACTCTGCTGACGGGCTGAACACCTCTGGACCCGATGGTCTGATTCTGGTTCTGATCTCTGCAGCTTCTACGGGCTGACAAACCACACACACTGGATCTACAACACAATTAAACAGCCCCAGATAATCATCTCTCGTGTCGAGCACCGTTAAAGAATTCAGACTCCTGCATCATGAAACCTCAGAGCTGTTCGTCTCACGATACGATCAGCTCCAGTTCTGCATGATAAACTTCAGATGCTGGAATAAACTCACACATATTTTACTGGTTATGAAGTAAGTTGTTTAAATTTCAGTCGTTGTATCAGCTGAATAACACACAGAGGAAATCAGAGCATCACTGATCATCACGGCTGCATGAATCTGACAGGAAACGTCCTTCACCTCTGAACAACAACAACAAATCTACACAACTCATGACACACAACACAGCACAGACCCACATCTCTGTCATGAACACGAGAGAGAGACGTGATGACAGCTGAGGCCCGAGGAACCAACAGCAGAAGAACTCTGTGGTGCCACCTCTGAGAGGACCGGACCTCTGGAAAGAGCTGCAATCAGTGATCAATTAGTTTTTTTATGGTTTATAATATTTCATGTTGTCTTTCCTCCTCTGTGACAGTAAACTGAGCTGGAGATGAAACAAAGAGACAAAGAGCGGATCACTGAGTCATGACGGGCCCGTCTGAGGAGGTTCTGAGGGAAACGGGCCAGAAAGCAAAGTATGAAGACGTTACAGCAACTTAAAGGTTTCTGATCGCTGTCACAACTGTCCTCTCTGAGTCGCACCGCAGGACAGAAATACCTTAAAGAGACAGGGTTACATTTAGACAGAGTGTTTGTCATGGTGAGCTGTTCACCCCGACACTGTTCTGCAGGGGCGCCTGGCTGCATCCTGGGTCCAGAACCACCCAGCACCACTGACACTGGTTTGGAGAGACAGCTCAGTGGGTTATGTGAGACCCGCCTTACATTAAAGTAACCTTCTTAATACAAGTCTAATTACGAGGGATGATGACCAACTTATTCTGGTCTGGTCGGGTCCGTCTCTAACAGCTGGCTGACCTCTGAGTGAGATTAACACTCAGTCAACAGGTGGAAGCAGCTGGACAAACCAAACTGCTCCTCTAAATCTCATTATTTAACATGTTATATCTCGTTTGTTTAATCCGAGCAGAAACCAGTTCACCCAGCAGGACCAGCTGTTAATCACACTCCTGTTTCTGTGCTACGCTACGCTAACTGGCTGCTAGCTGTCCCGGGACTCCGGCAACAGGTTTGATGAACGAACTGGGTCAAACATCAGAACCTGTTAACACTTCTGGAGGAGGAGGACGGGTTCCACATTTTCACCAGCGCTGTTACCACTTCTCCACAGAGGTTTCACATGCTGGCTGCTCGACACCGGAGCTCTCTCTCCTCACGGACACGTGGCAGCCGACATATGTGGACAAAATGTCTCACCCCATTTCCTCTGTTCAGATTTGTATTCAACGTCGTCCTCTAAGAGGAAGTAAAGGAGGCCACCTTCAGCGTGACCTTTCCTCCTTCAGAAATCTCATTCTGTATCAGCACGTCGGGGGAGACGACTTATTAAGCTGCAGATATATTACAGGTTCAGGACCGGACCAGCAGAATCAGAGGAACAGACAGACAGGAGGAGGTGAGCCGTCAGATCCAGGTGGTGAAATCAGATTAAAAGTGGCTGACGACTGAGATAACATCCTCAAGATCCACTATTGTGCATCTGAATCCAATCTCAGGTGTTTTTCCCACAATGCAAATGTGGGATCGAGCTGGTAAAAGTGCTCCCAGGTCTGACTCACAGCACCAGCAGCAGAGGAGAAAGCTATTTCAAATCAAAGGCGCTGTGGAAGCTGTGAGCGAGCGGCACAGCACAAGAAGTGATTTCATACCAAACACATGTGATCCTGTAATGCAGAGACAGATTGCTTCCCTGCTGAGAGTAGTTACAGAACAACGCGGCGCCGAGCAATCACCAGAAGTTCTGCTTCTTCACCGAGGCAGGAAATGAACATGTTCTGTGTGGATGTGATGGGAACGTTTCTCTGAAGGATATTTCTCACTAAAACACGGAGCAGAGGCGTGAATAAAACTCTGAGACACAAAGAGAAGCCGACATTCTCTCACAGTGATTCTGTCCGTTACACTCCAGAACCAGAACCAGAACCAGAAGCTGAGCTGGTGTTGGACTTGTTCAGACAGATGTTACTTTGCATTCAGACTGGGCCGACTGACGATTGCATCGTTCATGCCTGGTGTTTTGTATCACTGCGGTAAACAATAAATTCAGAACAGGAATTAAACTAAATGTTTAAATTTAACTTTATTGATTTTAAAGCAGCAACAGTGATATTTACAACATCTGTGTTAGCCGACTGGAGCGACTGGAGCGACTGCAGCTCACGACCCGCTGCACCAGCGCCGCCGCTCGCTGGTTTACAAACTCATCATGAGAAGAACTCAAGCAGAACCCGTCAGCACCAGAGGGAGAAATCCTCCGACAGAGAGGAGAAGTAAAAATGAGCAGGTCAGCTCGATGTGTGTTTTTCATTGTGTGTTTTTCATTGTTGTAAAAAGTTTTTCAATTCAAAACAAAGAGGTGAAATTTCAACGTTTGTTACCTGGTTTTTAAAAAAGATCAGTTATTGATATCGACTGATATGAAACTTGAGTCAAACAGCAGCTGCAGATCAGAGCAGGTTAAAATATCTCTTTTACATGTTCATGCTTGTTGAACAGGTGTGTCTTTCCTTTAATTGCAGGTGCAGTAACGAGCGCTCAGGTGTCAACACCAGCAGTCATCACCTGCCTCACCTCACTGTCTGTGTTGATGAGGAGCTCAGCAGAGGAGAGGACACGACCACGTCATGACAAATACACCGAGACCAGTTAAAGAACCGTTAGCGTCGCAGCTAATCAATGCTACAGGATCTAATGATTCAGCCCAGACGCCCGTTTAATACACGCCACCCTAACAATGACATCATCGCCTGTGCTTCACCACGGACGCCGTCATGCTGTCGGCCCAGCAGACCACAGAGCAGCTTCTTGAGCTCAAACACACTGTAAATAAATTAAATTAAAATCATGTAATTGTAATCATTACAACATGCATTATCGTCTGTTATCGTTCCATCCATAATTCAGAATCTGTTTGAATATGTAAACTCCTGTCTGAGAGTCGTCCTCGTGCACAGAAGCTGAACTGAAGCTCAGCCGACGTGCTCTGCAGGAGCGATGGAAGCAGCCTTGAAAAGGATCTTCACAGACGTGGAAGAAATGGCAAACTATGAAACGTCTCTCCAGTCTGTCTACCAACCAAAGAACCTTTAATGCACGTTTTATTTACTGCACTTAATCCTTCGTTCTTCAGACATGAAGGCTTTTAGTAGATTGAAAACCACGCAAGGCTTCATTCAACATGCTAAATTGATTCTGCGACCACAAAACATGAAGCCTTTCAAGAATCAGACATCCAAAGACTCTGACAATAAGGTGGAACAAGAGGACGGGGATGCATTGTAAACACGTCCTTTCAGGCAGAGCGAGCAGCGGCCCTGGAGCCGCCGGCAGAGGTCCGGCTCATCACGCCACATCTGAGGGAACCAGAGCGTCACAAAAGGTTCCTTTCACAGCTGATGGAGGATGAGATCCTTAGAATTCACTCCACAGCGACCCGGAGAGCTCGGAGCAAAGACTCTCTCTGAGGTTCAAAGAGCTGTTTTACAATTTAGATCAAGAAAATCAATAAGAACACAAACTAGGCCCATCTGAGACTGATTACAGAACCGAGCCCATCTGAGACTGATCACAGAACCGGGCCCATCTGAGACTGATTACAGAACCGGGCCCATCTGAGACTGATCACAGAGTCTTTCCAGTAACAGCTTCCTTTTCTTATTGGTTCCAGTAGGCGGCTGCCCTGCTGTGCACAGAGCACAGACTGGTTTTAGCCTTGAGCCCATCTGTCACTGAAAATTAAAAAATAAAATAAACCCTTGCAGGAGCTCGAGCAGGTTCACCGTGAGCTGCAGCCGACAGCAAAAAGCTCTTCCCGTCAGCGCTGACCGAGGGCGGCTCGCTCAATAAAAAAACCATATGCTTCATGGACGCCAACACAAACTAAAGTGGCAGCTGCACCAACAACAACGTGACATCTCGACATCAGCAGAGCGCAGAGCAAACACAGAACGACTGAATCACAACACTGACTCATTCACAGTCACACGATGTGTTCAGGTACAACACAGGAAACTGCAGCAGCTTCGTCTCAGCACATGTAAATCAATCAGAAGACGAGAGCCGGCGAGTGTCGCTGCTCTCTGATAGGCTGCTGCTGCTGCTGCTGGGAGCGCCGCCAGCGACGAACAAACCGTGACTGGGCAAACACTCGGACACGATCTGCAGCCGGCTGCAGCTCCGAGCAGGCAGAGAAGCTTCGCCACGCCTGCTGCCGGGTTGGACTCGGCTCAGCCCAATGTGTTCA